>RJWJ010000341.1:0-268036 GCA_004363605.1 Indri indri | reverse complement strand
AGAAACAATGGTGATATAGCACCTCTTGTATACTCCTGGATAGGGTTGGAACGCATTCTACTAAGCGAAGTATCCCAAGAATGGAAAAACAAGCACCACATGTACTCACCATCAAATTGGTAGTAACTGAACAACACATAAGTGTACATATAAGAATAGCATCTATTGGATGTCGGGTAGGGAGGGAGGGGGAAGGGGGCGGGGCGAGGGGGAGGAGGGGACGGATATATGCATACACAAAGGGTGCAATGCGCACCCTCCGAGAGATGGACACGCTTGGGACTGGGACTTGGGGGGAAGCGGGGGCAAGGGCAACATACGTAACCTAAACATCTGTACCCCTATAAACAACAAACAATAAAAAAAAAAAAAGAGTTACTCTGAATTAGGTTCTGGGGCCAAGTGCTTAAATGAATTAATTCATCATTAAAGAGCCAATAAAAGGTATTAAAGGACAAATTGGCTAAACTTCATTGGACTGTTTTATTCTGTGCAGAGGAGCAAATGATAGTTCGTGCTATTTATTTTTCAGGAAAAAGAAGCTGTAAAATGAGACATACACATGAGTAGGCCACCAGGGGGAACATCTTCTCGGATATAAAGCTAGGGGCTATGGGGAGGCAGCTAAGATTTCATTCATGGACTGAAATAATTTTGGCACTGGGAGTCTCTGCCTGTTTTGAAGGACATCTGCTAAATCCCCAAACTGTATCCCGGTTGGTGGCTCCACTGACCCAGATCACTGAGCCAAACTGGCAACTGCAAAGATTGTGGACTTGAGGAGGTCCAAGTTGCCACGGTCCTTGGAGATCATCTGAGGTGTGAACTCCCTGCATTGACTGGTAGGGAAACCAAGGCCTAGAGTAGGAAAGGGGCTTGTCCAGGGTGTCCAAACCAGCGACCTCCAGAGTGTCAAGCGTTTAATGGTCACATTTGCAATCTTCAGTATAGGTTATATTCACCAATGACATGTAGAACTAAGTTATTTCTCTTCCTTCTCATTTTCTCCCTCCTTCCCCTCTTCTACCTTTTCCACCCCTCCTCCCTTTCCCTTTCTCTTCTTCCTCCTCCTCTTTCATTTTATTTTTCTCCATTCTCATATTCATAACAACTTCTCTTGTATGTATCATGTATGCTATCTAATTAACAAGCTGCTATTACATCTATTATCTTATGTGACTCTTCATCTATCATGGCTGCAGTGCTCAGAAACTGAAAATCTTACCCTCAAACAGAAAGTATAAGCCACACTCCCCCATGGAGGCTGACCAGCTTCCTGAGCACTTGCACATGGTGTATACAAGCCGTGGACTTCCTCCCTGGGATACTTTTTGTAGGTGTTTGAGGGTTGTGACTTTCTTGGCATAGCCTCAGGCTTAGTGGCAAAAAAGGAAGAAGTCAAGAAACTTTCCTGTAATTGGATTCAGATCCTAAGTAGACTTTTGCCCAACAAGCATGCTTCTCGTATTCCTTTGCTGGAAATGCTCCATGGGTAAGGCCTCATGCACAGGCACGCTTTAGCCAAGACCCGTTTCTATGCAAGGCACCATCACTCACATGGATGTTCAGGGTATGCTTTCCTGAAGAGCATCACCTTTTAATAACCTAGCCTCCTGGACATAAGCTTTCCCTCCAAAAGATGAGGGAGTGGGGAGAGAGAGGGAAGGAGAGAGGGAGAGAACTATAAGCATGCAAAAGGAAATTTCATACACAGTGAGAAATTCATGTTTTTCTTTCCTTGTTCAATTTTTTCATTCATTCCACTGATATTCATTGAGTGCTTAATAAGTTCCTGGCCCTGCTTTCCACTCCAGGATATAACATTAGCCTCATGGCATTTATATTCTAATGTGGGAGGCAGACGGTAAACAAATAAATAAACCTATATTATATTATCAGGTAATTGCTATAATGTCATGATGCTATGAAGAAAAATAAAGCAGTGTATTAATTTCCTAGGGTGGCCATAACAAATTACCACAGACTGAGTGGCTTAAAACAATGGAAATTTGTTCTTTCCTGTTTTTGGAGGCTGGAAGTCTGAAATCAACATGTCAGTAGGACTGTGGTTCCTCTTAAGGCTTTGGGGAATCCTTTCTTGACTCTTTCTAGCTTCTGGTGGCTAGTGGCAATCCTTTACATTTTTTGGCTTGTGCCTGCATCATTCTAATCTCTGTCTTTGCCTGGGCTTCTCTGTGTGTGTGTGTCTGTGTGTTCTCTTCTCTTCTTATAAGGACATTAATCGTTGGATTTAGGGTCACTCTAATCCAGTGTGACATCATTTAATTTGATTACATCTGCAAAGACCCTCTATTTTCTAAATAAGATCACATTCTGACATTCTGGGAGGACATGAATTTTGGGCTAGCAGCAGGCCACTATTTGACTCACTATAGCTGGGGAAAGAGAAAGAATAATTATGGCTGACCTTTTAGATAGAGTGGTCAGGAAAGGCCTTTATGAGGAGGAGACATTTGAGGAGAGAAGTGAGAGAAGTGAGGGAGCCAGCCATGAGGGTATGTAAGGGAAGAGCATTCTAGACAGAAGGAAGGCTGAATGAAGTGGCTGTGCGGCTGAAATGTGCTTGGTGTGGTAGAGGAGGAACAGAGAGATCAGCACAGCTAGAGTGCAGTGTGAAGGCATGGAAGAGAGTGGTAGGAAATGAGGTCAGAGGAATAGACAGGGATCAGATCATACGGGACCTCAAAGATCGGGGGGAAGAATCTGGATTTTATTTCAAAGGCAGAGGAAAGGCATTGGAAGATTTTGAGCAGGAGATTGATGTAATCTGACTTCAATTTGAAAACGATCACTATATATGCTGTGTGGAAAATAGACAGGGAGCAAGAGTAGTGTCCTGGGAGCAAATGTGGAGATTATTATAGAAATCCAGGCAAAAGATGATGGTGGCTTGAAATAGGATGGTCATACTGAAGGTGATGAAGAGTGTTCAGATTAGTGATACCATTTGAAAACAGAGATGAAAAATTTAATGGAATAAATACAAGAAAGAGAGAGAGAAGTCAAGAATGGCTCCAAGGTTTTTGGTCTGTGCAACACTCAGCGGTGTTATTTACTGAATTGGAGAGAACTCCAAAATGAGAGGGTTTATAGGAAAAAAAATTAAGACTTCAGTTTCAGACATGTAAAGGGTGAGATGCATATTAGATGTGCAGATTTAGGTGTCAGATAGGTAATTGGATATACGAGATTGAAGTTCAAGGTGAAGACTGGGATAAAGAATATGAATCTGGAAGTCATCTGCAGTGAGATGGGACTGGATGAGATTGTAACCAAGTGTAGATGGAGAAGTGATGAAGTCCAAGCATTGGGTTCTAGGGTATTCTAACAATAAAAGGCCAGGTGATGAGAAGGAACCAGAATAGAGATGAGGAGGAATGGCTTATGGATGCAGATGAAAAACCAAGAGAGTGAGATATCCCAGAAACCAAAAAATATTTCAAGGGTGAAGGAATAATCAACTCTATGAATGCTGCAGAGAGTTGTATAATGTAGAGTAAAAATTTTCTCCTAGATAAGTCAACAAGGAGGTTGTTGGTAATCTTGATCAGAGTATTTTTAGTGGGGTAGAAGGGATGAAAAGTCACTTGGTGTGGCATGGGGGGCATTTCAGCAGAGAATGGGAGACAAGAAATGGGAGTATTAAGTATGGATGGACAACTCTTTCAAGGAGTTGTTCTCTAAAGTAGAAGGGAAGAATAGGGTGGTAGCTGGAGGAGGAGGGGTACATAGCCAAGGAATAGCTGCATTTTAAAGATGGGAGTTATTGTAGTATGATGATGATACAGTGGGTGTAGACAGGAGAGGGAGAAATTACAGGATTTTTAATGTATTGTACAGATGCTGGTATGTGGGTAAATGTGGTAGTGGGAGGATGTGAAATGTCTTTTCTAATTGCTGAAATCAGAAGCTTGGGCATCAGCTGAGACCGAGGAGAGGGAAAGGAGAAATAGAGAAGAGAAAGTATGAAATAGTTCCCCAAGAGAGTAGGTGGCAGACAGTACCGAAGGCCTACAGTTGAAGTTTGAGGGTCATCAGTTTAAAGCAGAACAGACAGTGTGGCTGTGTGTTTTTATAGCCACATTAAACTGCTTGGGAGCAGGCATGGAGTCATCAGAGTTGGATTTAACCTGAGTTGCACTTTTGCCAAGGTTACATGATAGAGGAAGAGAGGGGCCTGGGAATTGAGGGTATATACACATTTCTTCTTGGATTTATCTCCCTCAGTCTCCTTAATGCTTCCTCCTTACATTTTTGTTCCCTCTCTCATTTTATAACTTAACAGATATACTTCTGTGCAGGTATGGAATATGGAGTATGTCCTCCCTTGCTACAAACAGGTATGGAGGAGAGAGTGAGGGAATGGCAAAGCCCCAGAGGAAACATGTATATATTAACAAGAGAAATCGGCACTGAGCTTGTAGAATGTTTAATGTTAAGAAACTTCAGAACAGGTATTTTGGGGGAAAACTCACCATGATTCCGCTTTTTAATGATTTTTTTGAGATAACAGTGTCTCTATTTTGGTTACTGTAAAAGCCTTCTGGTCATTCGATGATGATGATGACAATAGCAACAACTAACATTTATTGAGCATTTACCATGTAGAAGGCACTTCACTAAGTGTTTTAGATGAATTAATTCATTTAATCCTCACAACAGTCATAGGAATTCAGTACTATCACTCCCATTTTTAGATGAAGTTAGGTAATTTTTCCAATACAATATATCTAACAAGCCGCAGAGCTAGGTTTTGATCTCAGAACTTTATGATTTCATAGTCTACACTCTTAACCACTTTTGTACTGCCTTTCAGTGCTCAAAACTCGTGTGTTAAAGTTTGTACACCCATCCATCTCTCTATCCATTCAACTGAACTCTCCCAATGCCCACTCTGTGCTAAATCCTTGTGTTAGGTGCCAGTTCGGGAGAAGGTGTGGATGGGGTTCAGCCCCAAATCTTAAATCCTTTTTGTACTCAGGTAGGGATTCTACAAGGGGCTAAAGGGAGTGCTATCTTTGTCCTGGAGAGCTGTTCCAGAGACTCGTGCTCTGGGCTTATAGTATATATTCTGATGACTGAGCCTGTGGGGCTGTGCCTCTGCTTCCTTCAACTCTGAGACCTGGTTATTTCATCTCGTTTTTCTCGTTCCATGGATATTAGGCTACCATATTGTTCTGCATGCTATCATCCTGCCTCCTGCCCCTCTGTGAGCTCTCAACTTAGTCTAAGACCTGCTCCCAGCTCCCACTTCCATCAGGCTTGGCACGAAAAATTGCCTTCTTATCATACTTAATGCCAGCATGTAAAATAGGATATGCTTTCTGCCCACATACTGCCACCATCTCCTATATCCATCCAGATCCAGGAGGGAGGCCTATTTCATCAACATAAAATCCATAGAAACAACACACGCTGGGAATTGGTCCTCCATATCAGAGCTGATCAGGATGGATTGGTGAATTCTGTAGATCGCATCTGTCCCAAGCAGCAAATTAGTTATGCTTGACTTCAGCTACTACATTTTTCCTGCTGTGAACTTTCTGTATCCTTCTATGAAATGTATTTTGTAGCAGTGTGGAAGAAATACACAAGATTGATTAGAGTTGGCACAATTTGCACATACTTTTGCAGTTGTTATTGTAGTAGCTGCTTTAAAAGACTCAAAGAAATCCTTTAGCCAATTTTGTTCCTCTATAAAGTTTCATTTAAACTTTAGTGGGTATATTTATGTGCAAATCGGATCAACTTCCTATGATAGCTCCTTATTGTTACTGTTTTGATGTTCTGTTTGCCTGAGCAGATTGATTTGCCATTATGGGAAAATGTTTGAACTGAAAAAGTCCTCTGAACTTTGTTCACTAATCTTATCAAAGAAAATAGAAGCAGAACATGTAGACAGGAACCTGCAAATTAAATTTACTTTTCCAATTCAAATGCATTTGATCTGCATTCGTTATGGAACTGGGACAGTAGTTGCAGTCTACAACTATTTGATTCTGCAATAACATTGAGGTTTAGACTATTTTTCAGTCTTTAAAAATTCAGTGGGGAAAAGAATCAGCAATCTTAACCACAGATAGCATCTGCTCTTTGGTATTAAGTTAGGATAGCATGTAGATTATGTCATTGTCCTTACACTCCCAAGTATTAGGCCTGGTGAGCACCCTGTAATGGTACCATCTCTGGAAATGGCTGGATCATCCTTGCTACTTGGTGACAGATTGTTTAGGGCAAGCCAATGGCAGCAGAAGTATTAGCACGCTTGCAAAGATGATTTGCAGCAATGTGAGGGCCCAGTTTCTTCTGCTTGACTCACAGGGGTGGGTGATTTCACATAGGTTTATTCAGATTTGGAGAACTATGCTAATGGCCTGAGCTGTTTGCTCCCCCACTGTCTCTCTCATGTTTTAATCATTCCCTGAATTTCTGATTCTTAACTAGGAATATGAATCAGAATCACTGTGGAAACTAAACAAACAAACAAACAAACAAACAAACAAACAAAAACCACCACAAGCTTAAGCCCTGGCCCTGGAGATGCTGATTGAGTAGCTCCAGTGGATGGAAGATAGTAGGAAAGAGGAGGTCAGATGGACTTTGGTCCGAATCCTGATTCTATCACTTGCTAGTCATGTGCCCTTGGGCAAGTCATTTACTTTCTCCAAGACTCTCACTTTCTTCATTTTTCAAATGGGTAAAATGTGCCAAATGTACTAGACTAGTATAAGATGTTAATAATAGAGGAAACTGTGTGTAGTACATAGGATGCCATACAATTTTCTTGTAACTCTAAAACTGTTCTAAAATAAAATGTCTATTTTTAAATAAAATCTTCAAATAACATCTAAAAAAATGGGTAAAATGATAACCCTGCTTTCATTGTGTTATGGGGAGGAGAGAATGAGATAATGGAAGTGGCCAATACATAGCTATAAAATACACTTAATATTTGAGTGCTTCCTATGATTTACTGTTAGGTGGCAATCAGGCTTCTGCATTTTAAGAAGTTTACGTGTTATCTGAAGGTCCATCCTCCTTAAGAATCACTACAACTTAAAACATTCTTAGAAGATGAATATATGAGGCGCATGTCTCAAGTCTGTGTTCAGGGGCTGGTTCCAATTCCATGCTATGATGAGACCTCATAAAAATATGTATTCATGTCTGTCTGTCTGTATGTATGTATTGGCTGTTTATTCTGTGCCTGGCACTATGCTAGGTGCTGGGGACACAGAGACCATGGAATATGGCCCCTAACCCTAAGAGTGGAGTCACCTAATACCGCATTCTGCTCCGTAACAAAGTGGCACAGTGTTTCCAAATACAGTATAACAAAAATTTCCTGTGGTATTCAAAGGTGAGTTGTATTTCTAACAAACTTAAGCTTCACCAAACAGAATTATTTTGTAAACTAATCTGGGTAATCTTTATTTAGTTATCTCCCAGTAGCTTTTTTAAATGGAGGTACATTTCATTAAGGCTCAACCAGAATTTATAGAAAACTACCAAGGGGTCTAGTGAGTGGGCAACTGGAGCCTGCTAGAAATCAGTGACATCAGTGTTGAATCAATGCACTTGAACTGAAGCTGTGCCCGCAGTGCTGGTCAGCATCACACTTTCCTATCCTTTTGCAGAGTAATGAATTGATACCAAAAGCAGTTCAGGTGCAGCAACACAGGAAAAACAGTCCAGCCGGTCCATAAAACCCACCTCTTCAAATCTGAGGAGAACATTCTTCTCTTCTTTTTCATCAAATAAACACACCTGTGTTAGGTGCTGCTTCCTCTGTGGGCTGTAGTGGGAGATAGGCCAAAATACCTTCTCTTGTCCTTCTGGGCAAACCTCAGAGGCATAGTTTGCCACATGTGCCAAGTGGCCTCACCACCCTGAAGGCATTGATTTCCACAATAGAGTTACCGAAAGATCAGAGGATCATGAAGTGTGGCACTGAGAAAAAATGGAACTTTCATTGTTCCCCAATTCCCAGATGAGAGTCAGATTCCAGCCTCAGTTCAGTGATTTTTTTTTCGCCATTCCAGTGTTTAGTTATAATAACTCATTAGAAACATTATGACAGCATAGAGTTGCATTTTATTCACATTTCTATTTAGTTTCTTTTATTTCACTGGTCAATGAGGTGACACAGGAGAAAATATCAAGTCATTAAAGTAAAAAAGATACTACCCACTGATGTTGATTGCTTTAAAGCAAATTTATCTCTAGACATGCAGAATGTTCTATGGTTCCCCCCTTTCTTTTTATTTTTTCAGATCTGGTGAACATGAGAACCAGATACTGCTGAAAGTAAATAGTTAGGTATCCACATGAGTGCAAATTATACTCCCATACCAGTGCATTTATTCCAGTGATTGCACTGATTGTATTTGACCATGTGATAATTAGGCCACATTCAGATCACAAATTCCCATTTTACACTTTTTGGGTTTTCTAATCCAAAATGTACTGATGGCCTACAGAGTGCTTCAGTATTAGATGACCAGAGAAACCATTTATGTGATGTTCTTGCTAATCGGGAATTTTAAATGTAGGGAAGGCTATCTCTATGCATGGGGGCTTTAAATGGCCAGAAAGGGGCACCAATATGATCACCAGATAACACTTTTTCTTATGGGTAAGTTGGATTATTGTTATAGATTCAAGCCATATAAATGAAGGTACTTTGAGAAATACAGACACACACACACATATACACACAATTTGCATTGGTTTGGTATGGGTAATATAATGTACAGGTAATACATGGGTTTAAAAATTAAATTACCCATTCCAAAGTAATAGCAAATGGGAAAGTCATCAGGAAAAGAGAGGCGGATTTAGCTTGTGGACAAATTGAGAACCTTTTCTTTCTCCTCCATTTCTTTTAATTTCAGTTCCTTCTGTCATCTAATTATTTGAGTGCCTCAGTCTACTCTGAACCAGGTGAAAACAGTGGGCTCATAAAAACATTAACTCTGAGGTATGGATAGGGCAAGCATTACCTTTCCCACCATAGGGTTATAGGAATTTTAAAAGAGAGCTACATGGAGACAGCCATCCTCATGATGGCATTTTAGATATTAGCAAATAACCTCCTCTTCTGCCTACGAGGAAGGCTCTCCTTGGACAAAGTTGCCAATGCGTGTTTAGATGGATGTGGCAATAGCCCACACTGAACTACCATTGGGATCAGGGAATGCCTGTTGTGAGGAGACCACAGGTCAGACAAGTAGGAGACAAAGGAACAGAGGAGTAGAGAAAGGCAGAACGGGAAGATAGAATCTGGAGAACAGCAGGGAACAGAGAGAGGTTGAATCCCTGGGTTCAAATCCTGAATCTACTAATTAACTAGTGATCATTTTGGAGCTTACCATCTAGTCAGGAAGAGAGCTATTAATCAAGTGATCACCATACCATCATGTGTTCACCAAATACCTATTGAGCTTACTATGTTACAGTCAAGGTAAATTCTATGAGGCAAAAGTACATGTTATGAAAGATCTGGCCTAGTCCAGGGCATCAGTGACCTTCACTGATAGAACTTCATGTCCTCAGGCAGTGAAATTTGAGTCGAAGTATGAAGAATGTATATGAAGAATGAAGAGTTCTTTAGGCAAAAGTATGTAAAGAGAACATCCTTGGAGGAGGAAAGAGCAGGTTCAAAACTCCTAAGGCATAAGAGAATACAGTATGTTCTAATGCACTGCACAGAAGCCAGCATGTCCAGAGCTCAGCACATGAGGAAAAAAGTGGTGAAAGCTGAGGGTGAGGAGGTGAGAAGGGGGCAGAGCCTTCCAGGCTTACCTGCCCATGGGAAAGCACCTGAACATTAGTACAAGAGCAATGGGAAGCCATTGGCAGGTTTTACGTCAGATGATGTTTTAAATAGCTGACTCTGTGAATGTGAGGTGGAGAATGGATTAAATCAGGAGCCACACTGAAGGCAGGGTGACTATTTAGGCAGTTGTTGGCAATAGTCTGGACAATGCATGGTGGCAGTTTGGATTAGGGTGGGAACAAGGAGAAAAATGAATAGATTGTGCAACCTTGGGCAAGTACCTTCACCTTTCTGAGCCCAATTAGGCTTATTTTCTTTCAGGATTGGCCTAACATATCTAATGAGTTAAGAGACATTGGGTTTTACTGCTTACCTTATCTGCTATGCATAACCTCCCTGTAGGGATCAACTGTTCAACAAAAATGTTATGTTCACACTTTAGTTATGAAGGGAAGATAGAACTAGCTTGGAGTCTTTAGAATTTCTTCAGAATTGTATTAATTTCAATTCCTTTAGTCTGGTGGTCTGGATGTTTTGTACATTTTCATGATAAAAATTGGCCACCACACGTTATTCCTCTCATTTCTCATCCTAAAGTACTAAACAAAAGGGCCAACAGAAGTCTCCCCAGCACTCAGCACTAATTAAATACAAATACACTTATTTAGGAAACTGTAATAGTGAAGAGAAATTTAGTACCAGCTATCTTAGAAAAGACAGCCCAAGGACTACATTTTGTTCTGAGAATTACAAACACTTCCAAAGAGAATTAAAAAGAAAGTGCCTTTCAGGGTTATAGCATCTTTTCCCAAACCTTTGAAACTTGGCAACCATTTCTTGCCAGCTCATCACACTAAAAACCCTGTAATAATTTTGCACAGTGTCCAATTGGGATAGGAAACAAATAGCTCTGAGTGAAGATTTTGATTCTGGGTATCCAAACAACATTCCAGTGGAGAGGAGGAAAACACTGAAATTAGATGCCTATGTCTTTCAAATGGTTCAGTCCCATTTGATTATTTGTCGTGGTACAGGTTCTCTGGGTAAGGCCTTGGGCTAGACATCTTCAGAAGGTAGTGATGGGGCTGTCCAACCGCTTCCTCCTTCCACTTGACTTTTGTCTAATAGGGAGATTAAAGTTAGTACCCAGAGGTTTATGACGCAGGAAAGAGGTAATTACTTTAAGATCTTAAGAGAAGGGAAAAGAGTGAGTGGGATAGAGGTGATTAGAAGGCTATTATTTATTTACATCTTTCTGCATACCAGCTACCTTAACCTCATTTTCTCCTTTGGGCTTCATAACAGCTCTTATAAGGTTGTTATTTATTAATATTATTCATTCTACTTCACAACTAAGAAAACTAAGGCTCAGAGAGCTCAAGTGACTTGTCCAAGGTCATGCCCTGCTCTATCTGACTCTAAAACATATGCTCTTTGCACTGTACTGGGGAGCCTAAGCCAAGTGTTCTTGAGTTCTGTGGAGAAAAGGATAGAAAACTCCGATTATAAACTTCATGGGGAAATGGAGGGAAAAACATGAGACACACAAAAGGGGAGAACAAGCAGCTCTAATCTAGAAAAAGCAAAACAATACAAAAGACAATAAAATGAAATGTTGAAATGATTAACTAGATAAAGGAAGAATTAGAAACTAATGAGAGAAGAGTATACTGTGATGAGATAGAAGGCAGATTTGAAAAGAGACAAACACAACTCTTAGAAAAAAACACATAATTATTGAAATTTAAAAAGGAAAAGTCAAAAAGCCCATTAGACATAGTTTAAATTAATATTTCAGGAAATTACCCAGAATGCAACACAGAGCATATAGAGATGTATATAAGAGAGGTCAAATGACATGGAAGTTGTATGAGGATCTCCAATATACATCTAGTAAATGTTCTAGAAGGAAAGAACAGAGAAAACATAGGAAAGCTGATATTCAAATACATAGTGGCTTCAAATTTTCCAGAACTGAAGAAGGACTTGGATACTCAATTCAAAGGGGCACATTGAATCCTAAGCAGAATAATAAAAAACAAATAAACCTAGACATATTTTAGTGAAATTTGCAAAACACTGAGAAAGAAAATCTTAAAAGTAATCAGAGAAAAGAGATTACTGGCTATGATCAAAGGATCATCAATTAGAGGATAGTAGACTTCTTATCAGCAACAATAAAGGTGAAAAGACAATTGAGTAGTATCTTCAAACAAGTGAAGAAAAACAGTTATTAACCTAGAAACCTGTATCCAGCTAAAGTATTTGTATTAGTCTGCTAAGGTTGGCATAACAAAATACCACAGACTGGGTGGCTTAAACAACAGAAATTTAATTTAATCATAGTTCTAGAGGCTAGGGGTCCATGATCAAGGTGCCATCAGGGAGGGCTTCTGGTAAAGCCATCCTTTCTGGCTTGCAGATGGCTGTCTATTGCTGTGTCTTCACATGGCCTTTCCTCTGTGTGCACATGTAGAGAGAGAGAGATCTCTATTGTCTCTTCCATTCCTTATAAAAACACCAGTGCTATTGGATTAGGGCCCTATCCTTATGAACTCATTTAACCTTAATTACCTCCCCAAAGGCCCTACCTCCAAAAATAGTCACATTCGGGGTTAGGGCTTCAACATATAAATCTTAAGGTGGGGGACACAATTGGTTCCATACACAATTGTTGAAGAGGGAGAGTAAAGTAAATGCATTTTGAGATAAAAAAGTTTTTAGAGGAATTTTATGACTAATAGTCCCTTGATAAAAGTACTATTATAGGATGGACTATATTGGAAATTGATTAAAACAAAGAAGGAAGGCATGAAATGAAACAAGAAATGGGGACCAGTGATGCTGATAAACAAATATGTAAATCTAAATAAAGATGGGCTGCATAAAACAATGTTAATCATTACTTTGAAAAGGTCAAAATAAGGTGGAACTGAAATCCTGGTCAACAGTATCATGGAATATGGAAAGAGGTAATCAGATTTTTTTTTTTTTTTTGAGACTGAGTATCGCTCTGTTGCCTGGGCTAGAGTGCCATGGCTTCAGCCTAGCTCACAGCAACCTTAAACTCCTGGGCTCAAGTGATCCTCCTGTCTCAGCCTCCCGAATAGCTGGGACTACAGGCATGCACCACCATGCCCAGCTAATGTTTTATATTTTTTTTAGTTGCCAAGCTCATTTCTTTCTATTTTTAGTAGAGATGAGGTCTCACTCTTGCTCAGGCTGGTCTCAAACTGCTGATCTCAAGTGGTCCTCCTGCCTTGGCCTCCCAGAATGCTAGGATTACAGGTGTAAGCCACCACACCTGGCCAAGATTTAAAGCATTCTAAGTCCTTGTATTCTGTAGGAAGAGGATAGAGATAGTGATTAACTTCACGCTTTTAAAAATCAAGTGGCATGTAAGAAAGTTGTAGGTACTGCTAAAAGAGTGACAATAATATGTAAAACTTCCAAACTGATAGAAGTCTTCAAAGAGAAAAATTGAAATTCTACCAATAAAATGGTAGGCAGAGAAGTAGCAACAATACGGTAAATACAAAAATAAAAATTAGATGGTAGAAATAATCAGCAATTGTAATAAATAAAAATAGAGTAAATTATCTGGTTAAAAGGTAAAGATTTTTAGATTGTGTTTTCTAAAGAACCCACTTCTGTGCTTGTTAAACTAGGTAGGTACTGCTAAAACGTAATGACAGAGAAATGTTGAAAGTAAATAGATGGAAAATAAACACCAGACAAATACTAACTTTAAAAATCTAGTTTAGGCAATCTCTGACAAAATGTACATTAATGAAAAAAGCATCGTTAAAGATATAGAAGGACATTACTTAATGATATTAATAAAAGGAACAATTCCATACACAAAATAACTATCCTGAACCTGGTCTACCTAACAAAGTATCTTCAAAATGAAGATATGAAGCAGAAATTGAGAGAATTGTAAGGTGAAGTTGCCAAGTACACGATCATAGTGGGGTTTTTTTTGACATACTGTACTTATAAACTGATAGATAAAGCAAACAAATATTATTTAGAATACAGAAGATTTGAATAACAAAATGTTTAAACCTAATCCAATGGACATGTATAGAACCCTGTACCCAATGGCTTAGAGAATACAAATTATTTTCTAATAAATAGGGAATGTGTACACAAATTGACCTTTTACTAAGTCTTAAAGGAAATCTCCAGTACCAAAAAAACAGTATCATATAGACCAGGTGGTTTGACAAAACTGCAATACAATGTGAAATCCACAACTATAAACTAGATTAAAGGAGAAAACCAACCTTATTGTCATCTCAAAAGGTACATAACCCATTCAGTAGACTTCAAAAAGCAAACAAACCAAAAAGCCACCTAACAAACTAGGAATAAATCCTTCACCCAATAAAGGCTGCATACCAAAACCCTACAGCAAACATTATACTTAATAGTGAAATATTAGATATCCTTTTCAATTCAGGAACAAGACTCACAAGAAAGCCTCTAATCACCATTTTACTCAGAATTATAAATGAGGTCCTAACCAGCTCATAGAGAAAAGAAAAATATAAGCGTTAAAAATGTATTGTTATTTTTTACGGATGGCATGATTGTCTACTCAGATAATGTAGAAGAACATGTAGACAAACTAACAGAACTAATATAGAGTTCAACAAGTCTGGGCATCGGATCAATGTGTAAAAAATCAATAATGCTCCTTTCCAACAGTAAGGACCAAGGAGAAAATGTTATTTCTTCCATAATTGTGCATTGGTGTCTCTTCTGCTTTCATCTTTCACTTACTTTCAAGTCTTAAGTTGTTTTTGCAAGATTTGACATCCCCTCTCCCCTGCCGCAATATGCTTGGGCTATGAGGTTTGCTCTTCTTTTTATTCAGGCCCTCTAAATAGAAATTAACCAATTTAAAGCAAAAAACAAATGGATATGGACAGGATTATTAGGAAGAACTTAGAAAATATCACTTAACAGTGATTTCTCTTTCAAGTCCACAGTGGCTTTGATTTACCCACTGCTATAGAAATCAAATATCAAAGTTAAAACTCTGATTCTTCTGGTACCAGCTTATTCAAAATTCAACTCATTCCTATATCACCTAAGTAAAGGAGTCAGCACCCTATTAGGGAATGTGTTGCTCCCCTGAGTGTATTCAGCAAGAAATTCATGTAGTTACTTTTCTTTTAAACCAGTCTCATTGAAGAAATTGAAGAGAACAAAAATAAATGAAAAGCTATCCTGTGTTCATAGATTGGAAGAATAAATATTGTTAAAATGTCCATACTACCCAAAGTGATCTACAGATTCAGTGCAATTCCTCTCAAAATACTAATAACATTCTTCACAAAAGTCAAAAAAGCAATTTTAAAATTTGTATGGAATCAGAAAAAGGCCCCAAATAGCCAAAGCAATCTTGAACAAAAAGAACAAAGCTGCAAGTATCACACTACCTGACTTCATAATATGTTACAAAGCTGTAGTAACCAAAATATCATGGTAATGGTGTAAAAACAGACACGTAGACCAATGGAACAGAATAAGGAGCCCAGAAATAAATCCATGCATTTACAGCCAACTGATTTTGACAAAGGTGCCAAGAACACACAATGAGGAAAGGACAGTTTTCAATTAATGGTATTGGGAAAACTGTAAATCCACATGAAGAAGAATGAAATTAGACCCTTATCTCACACCATATAAAAAAATCAACTCACAATGAATTAAAAACTTAAATGTGTGACTGGGAACTATGAAACTACTAGAAGAAAACATGGGGGAAAGATCCATGACATTGGCCCTGGGCACTGATTTCTTGGAAAAGGCCCCAAAAGCACAAGCAATAAAAACAAAAATGGACAAATAGGATTATACCAAACAAAAAATCTTCTGCACAGCCAAGGAAATAATCAATAGGGTGAAGAGACAACCTACAGAATGAGATAAAATATTTTTAAACTATATATCTGATAAGCGGTTAATATCCAAAATGTATAAGGAGCTTAAACGACTCAATAGCAAGAAAACAAATAATCTGACTTAAAAATGGGAAAAAAGATCTGAATAGACATTTCTCAAAAGAAGACATACAAATGACCAACAGTTATATGAAAAAATGTTCAACATCACTAATCATCAGAAAAATGCTGGCGAGGATGTGGAGAGATAGGAACACTCTTACGCTGGTGGTAGGACTGCAAATTAGTGCAACCTCTGTGGAAAAGAATTTGGAGCTACCTCAAAGAGCTAAAAATAGAAATACCATTTGATCCAGCATTAGCACTATTAAGCATCTACCCAAAGGAAGAAAAGACATTCTATAATAAAGACATCTGCACCCGAATGTTTATGGCAGCACAATTCACTATTGCAAGGATGTGGAAACAACCCAAGTGCCCATCAATCCATGAGTAGATTAATAAAATTTGGTATATGTATACAATGGAATACTTTCAATTATAAGAAATGATGATGACCTAGCAACCCTTATATTTTCCTGGATAGAGCTTGAGCCCATCCTCTGAAGTGAGGTTTCACAAGAATGGAAGAATAGGCTCCTCATGTACTCGGCATCAAATTGGCACTAACTGATCAACACTATGGTGCTCACATGGTGGTAATATTCTTCAGGGATTAAGGGGTTGGGGGCGGGTAAACTCACAACTAATGGACTCAGTGAGTGTTGTAGCAGGGAAAGGCCATGCCTCAAATCATGGTTGGGTGTGACAAAGTCATAACATGTAACCAAAATGTTTGTACTCCCATAATATCCTGAAATAAAAAGAAAGAAAAATGCTAATTAAAAACATGATATATCACCTTACACCTGTTAGAATGGCTATTATCAAAAAGACAAAAGTTAACAAGTGTGGGTGAGGCTGTGGAGAAAAGGGAACACTTGTATTGTGTTTGTGAGTGTCTTAGCCCATTTTCTGTTGCTGTAGCTGAATATCTGAGACTGGATAATTTGTTAAAAAAAGAAATTTCTTTCTTGCATTTCTGGAGGCTGGAAAGTCCAAGGTAGAGGGGCCACATGTGGTGAGGGTCTCATGCTATTTCATATCATGGTGGATGGCATCCCCTGGTGGGAGTGCATGTGAGAACAGGTGTGTGCAAAAGAGACCAAACATGAGGGGTGACTTCACTTTATAACAAATCACTTTCACAGTAACTAATCCAGTCCCATGAGAGTGAGAATTTACTCGCTCACGTGAGACTGCGTTAATTCCCTCATGAGGGCAAATACCTCATGAACCAAAAGCCTTTTAAAGGTCCCACCACCTTTCAACGCCATTACATTGGGGATCACACCTCAGTGTGAGATTTGGTGGAAATAAACCATATTCAAACCATAACAGTATGAATATAAATTAGGACAGCCACTGTGGAAAACATATGGAGGCTTTCCCCCCAAATTAAAAATAGAACCACCATATGATCCAGAAATCCCACTGCTGGATGTATGTCCAAAGGAAATAAATCAGTATGTTGAAGAAATATCTGCAACCCCCTGTTTATTGCAGCATTATTCACAATAGCAAAGATATGGTATCAATCTCGGTGTCTATCAATGGATGAACGGATCAAGGAAATACGGTATATACACACAGTGGAATACTATTCAGCCATAAAAAGAAAGCTATCCTGTTATTTGTGAAAACATGGATGAAACTGGAGGACATTATGTAAGTGAAATAAGCCAAGCACAGAAAGGCAAATACCACGTAGTCTCATTCATATGTAAAATCTAAAAAAGTTGATCCCATAGAAATAGAGAACAGAATGGTAGTTACCAGGAGCTGGAGTGGTTGGGGGAGGGGTGGGGTTGGGAATTTATTGGTTATATAATAAAAAAATTTAGTTCAAGAGATCTAATATACAACATGATGACTATAATTAATAACAATATATGGTATTCTTCAAAAATACTAAGAGTATGGTGGTTAAGTGTTTTCATGACAAAAATGATAAATATATGATGTAATTCATGTTATTAGCTAGACTTAGTCATTCTACAATGTATATATACTTTAAAACATCATGTTGTATACGATAAATACATACAATATCTGTCAATTTAAAAGAAAAACAGTGCCATTGACTTTTACATCAAAGTTCCCTTGGTTTAAAAAAAAAGAAAGAAAAGTTATTTTTGTGTTTATGATACATAGAAGAATACTGAGATAATATGAGGAGACTTAATATCAGAGCTTTATGGAAGAGTTCATTGAAAGTTCAAATCCGAAAAGGGCAAGGTTATATTGCTGGTTACAAAGATCACAGAAAAAGTTGTACTTATTACCCTATTATGCAAACAGATACAATTCAATAAATGTTGAAATTCTTCAAAACACTAAAAAAAAATAAAATAAAAAAATAAAAGCTGTTTTGAAAAGTTTCAAGGAAAAGAGGTGTGAAAAAGGAAGGGGAAGACCACAAGGAAATATTAATATAAATGGTTCAAGAAGTTTGTACACCAATAATATTCTGAAATTAAAAATAAGTTAATTAATTAAAAAAAGAATTTTGTAAATAAGTAAACTATTTAAAGACAAAAGCCTTAGATTTCTGTAATTAGATTCACAAATGAAAGGAAACCAGTATTCTGAAAGAAAATTTTAACCTTTGAGCAAGTTATTGCAAGAGGATTTTTAAACTGTTTTGAAAAACCAAAGTATGATATCACCTCAAGGAATCCTTAAAACTTATGAATGTTGGTGAAGATTTAGAAAAAGATCTTGGATGCATATAAATATTTAGATGGCTACGGATCCTGTTGGAGAGTCGATTGTAGAGGAAACAAGTTATCTTGAATATGCAGATGAATGTAATATTAAGTTGGTGGAAGATAGTTCATTTATACTAAGTACTGAATTATTAAAGAATATGACACTATATCTAAAACAAGAGGAAACTGGAAAAGAAATTATTTTGGATACAAAGAAGAGATCTTCAAAGATGAAAAATTAATGAGCAAATAAGGACAGAATGACTAGAAACAGAGAACAGTTGAAAAGGAATATAAATGCAAAACAAGGTAAAAACAAGAAGGAGCACTTTATGTATTAATAGAGAAAAAACCCTGATATGGTGTGTGTGTGTGTGTGTGTGTAAATAATATGTTCTCTAAACCCAGAGCCTCTGAGGAGGAAAAAAACATAACTTTGAACAAGTATATATATTAAATGAAAATTCAGCACCATTACATATTCTAATGAATGAGAAGAAAAAAACTTTGCATTTAGAACTGCCACAATGAAGAGGGGTCCCATGTAGGAAAAGTAGAAGCATTTATAAGAAAATATCATTTCTGAAATATAGATTGAAGAAACAATGTCATGCAAACGAAAAAGCAGTATTTGCACATAATAGGAATTGCCCTACTTTGTTTACAGGACAAAATTGACTAAAATTTGGTGAGCTCAGGATGTCAGCTACTTTCAAGAGCATAAGATCTATTTCCTCAGCTATTTATTTAATTTATGGAAATATACTAGAATTAGAATTAATTTGCAAGAGAAATTGCTAAATTAGGAAGACAATCCCTTTTGCAATAGCAGCAAAACCCATAATAAATCTAGAAATATACCTCATAAAATACATAAAAGATCTTTAAGTAAACATTATGAAATTTTATCGAAGCACATAAACAATGATCTACATGTCAGTAATAGAAGAGACATACCATTTTAATGGTTTGGAAGACTAAATATCATAAAGGAGTAAATACTCCACAAATTAATTTGTAGTTCAATGCAATTCCAATCAAACCCCACATATTGTTTTCATGGAACTTGACAAATTTATCCCGAAATTCATATGAGAAGAGAAAAGGCACATCTTAGCCTAGATTCTCTTGGAGAAAAAGAATGAGATGATGGACAGACCAGTTCTATCAGTAATTAAGAATTATTATTAAACCATATTAATAACAAGGATGATTTTGGTACAGAGATAGATATATATACCAGTAGAACAGAATTAAAGTTCCAGAAACAAACATATATGAAAACTTGGCATATGACAAAGAGAATGCTACAAATCAATGGAAAAAGGATGAATCACTCACTAAATAGTTCTGGGACAGTTGGCTATTCATGTGGGAAAAAAGCAAAATTCTCTACCCTATTACCACGCACAAGTTAAATTTAAGATGGATTACAGACCTAAATGTGAAAACCAAACATTATTTGCTTCTGAAATTTTGAAGAATATCTTCACGATTTCAAGATAGGGAAAGATCCCTTAAAACTACAAAACAGAAATCATAAAAGATTGATAAATTCGACTTCATTAGAAATAAAAATAAAAAGTCTTATATGATAAAATATACCACAAAGAAAATTCAAAATAATGAGCCACAGGCTGGTAGAAGGTATTTTTAGCTGTTATAAATAATGAAGAATTAATATCCAGAAGCTATAAAGTACTAGAGAAACCATTGTGAAAAAGACAAACAATTCATTAGAAAAATGTGCAAAGGATGTGACCAGTCAATTTCTAGGAGGGAAAACCTGATTTCATATAAATATTTGAAAAAGGTGACCGACCTTGCTAGTAATGAGGGAAATATAAATTAAATTCAAAACAATTCACAATCATCAAATTAGCAAACATTAAAGAGTGGGATAGGGCTGGACGCGGTGGCTCACGCCTGTAATCCCAGCACTCTGGGAGGCCCGAGGCGGGCGGATTGTTTGAGCTCAGGAGTTCGAGGCCAGCCTGAGCAAGAGCGAGACCCCATCTCTACTAAAAATACAAAGAAATTAATCGGACAACTAAAAATATATGGAAAAAATTAGCCAGGCATGGTGGCACATGCCTGTAGTCCCAGCTACTCGGGAGGCTGAGGCAGTAGGATCGCCTGAGCCCAGGAGTTTGAGGTTGCTGTGAGCTAGGCTGATGCCTCGGCACTCACTCTAGCCAGGGCAAGACAGTGAGACTCTGTCTCCAAAAAAAAAAAAAAAAAAAAAAAAAAAAAAAAAAAAAAAAAAAAAAAAAAAAAAAAAAAAAAAAAAAAAAAAAAGTGGGATAATACCAACTGGTCAACCCCTGAGAAGCTATGAGTGGCTAGGACTTCTGGGGGAGTATAAATTTATATCATACTTTATGATTCTCAATCCCTCTTCGAGATATTTACCATGGAGAAATCTTTGCATATGTATAGAAGGAGACATAAACAAGAATGTTTATTACCATATTTTAAAAAGTACAATAATATGGGAATGGATTAATATTATACATAGCGCCATATTTAAAAAGGGAAGGCTATAGGGCAGTTTAAGGTAATGAACTATGTCCATCTGCTTCAATAAACATGAATGTGGAAAATAGTGTTGGGTACACAAAGTAATCTGGAAAAGTACATGTACAGTACAACTGTGCAACAGGATAGGAAAATTGGTCATGTCTAGTGGGCCTCTCAGGGCTTTTGTGTAGTGGTCTGCTCACAGCCTATCAAGTTGCCTGAGGAGATTCTTGAAAAAGTTCAGTCCTATCTCCTTGTGCCTGACAAACCTGAAGCAGCAAAATAGAGAGACCCTCCTGGACTTTTTTTATTTAGAAAATATTCTTCACTTTACCCTTCAAGTAAAGCCTGGTGTAACACCATCTATTATTGTGGCAGTGACTCGGGTACACTGTGTGGTGGCTCTCTGCCGAGGAGAGCTGAGGAGTCAAATGACTCAAGTTTCTAGATTAAAAGGCTAGGTTTACAAGCTGAACCAGAGGAACTTAAATTGTGTTTTGTACCTCTCTTCTTTATGCATCACTGAAAACTTTTTGAAAGAAAAAGGCCCAGTGATTATTTTTTTAATCACTTAGCTTTTGCTTGGTTTTTGTTAAAACTTAGAAAGTCATTTCTCAAAATTCAGCAGAATTTTCAGGCTTTTGGACACACTAATAATGAAGGTGATACTCAAAGCCTTTTCTCTCTCCCCACACTCCTTCCGTTTTCTTTCAATCTCAGAACATAAAAGATGAAGGCAGTTCCAAAGAGTAACTTTTTGGTTGATTAATCCCCTTGAACTCAGTGTAACTTTCACAGAGAGAAAAAGAGAAGGCCAGGAGAGATCAAATCAGGACCTCATCTCATGGGCTACCCAGGCTCCTGTCACCATATTTTAGGTGGTAGGGTTCACGCGTACTGGTGTTTGATCTGAAATAATCCTCTCTGTATATATGCAAGAGCATTGCTGAATTATGTATTCATTTGGAACTTTTTCTGTTCATTATGGGATCCTGCAATTCTTATAGCAACTTTGAGTTGATAAACAATTCTGATGCAATTATTGATTTATAGATTTTTTCTTCTTATTTTTGTGTGCTTCTCATGACATTATCTTGGGAATCATCAGTGTGTATGAACACTGTTTTAATATCATCAAATGAATGGTCAATTCAACAACTAATGTAGGAAATTGGACCAAGTCCACTGTCTGAAAAAAGACATTTCAGTCATTTATATCACTAGATCTATGGCTATGGAAGTTTAAAAGTCAGTATTTGTTAAATAAATAGATCGATGAATGCATGCAAGGAAGGAAAAAAGCACAGACAAATGGAAGGGAGAAATCTGCTTGAAAAGAGCTTCCATGTATTTACTTTATAGGAACATTATCTTTTATATTTAAAATGTCTGCCCCCTTTCTTTGGATACTCAGAGTGCCAGCCACAGGATACTTGCTATTTATGATCTTGAAAATGTTTGAAGCCCTTTCAGGGAGTAAAGGAAGAAAATTACATCAAAGCTACACTGCACCTTTTCTGGTTTTGTGTTCAAACATAACATTCAAGATGATGCAGGTATTTGATTGTGCAGAGTTAATATTCCTCCAAAAGATCGAAACAGCTGAATTATAAATAGCCTCTTTAGATTTTTTAGTAAAGTACTGTAGGAGAATGACATTCACACAAAAAAGTGCACAAATCCTAAGTGTATTCCTCATTAACTTTTTATAAATTGACCAAACCATAGTAATGAGCACCCAAATTAAGAAAGATAACATTACCAGCACCCCAGAATTCTTTTTTTACCCTTTTCCAGGGGGTGGAGGACCTTGCTCCTCATCACATGGGTAACTTCTATAACTTTTAACACCATAGATTGGATTTTCCTATTCTGGACATTTCATATAGATGGTATCATATGATATGTAGTTTTTGTGACTGTCTTTCACGTAGCATAAAGTCTTCAAGGTTCATCCATGTTGCGGTGTGTACCAGTTACTCATTCATTCCTATTGCTGAATAATATTTCATTGTATAGATATATCAAAATTTATCCATTCACCAATTGATGGAGATTTGGGTTGTTTCTACTTTGTGGTTATTATGAATAATTGTGCTATGAACATTTATGTACAAATTTTTATGTGGACATATGTTTTCAATTCTCTTGAAGGGGTGAGGAAACTGTGGCCTTCTAGGTCCTTAAATGCAGCCTTTTTACTGCATACAAATTTTACAGAACAAATCCTAGATTTTTTAAAAAAATAAAATAAAAATATAAAAGATGAATAAAAATATATTAATATAAAATAAAAGGATTTTATTAAAATAGAAGGGTGCAGTTTCCTCACCCCTGCTTTGGTATATACCTAGTAGTGGAATTGGTGGGTCATATGCCAAACCGTTTTCCAAAGTGATTGCACCATTTTACATTTATATCAGTAGTGTATAAGGTTTCATTTGCTCCCACATCCTTGCCAACACTTGGTATGGTCATTTTCTTTAATTTTATCCTTTTTGGTAGAAAGTCTGTTTTTTTGTTCTCTATAGGTTTTTATAACTCTAAAATATAACTCCAAAACTAACTTCTATAAATTAACTAATCGTAGGTCATCCAGGGCTTTAATTGAAGAGAGAAGTATTTCCCATTCTTTTCTGAAATATGTGGACAAAGCCTTCAAGATTTAACTCAGATGCTCCTTTTACTGGAAAGTCTTCTTTGACTCTTTATCCAGTCTTCATTTGGTGGCTTCCTTTGGAAGGACCATTTCTTTTATGTCTTTCAGCACAGACCTGACACAAAGCAGGTACCCAGTGCACCTTTGCTGAGTAACTGCATTTTACTGATAGACTGTTATCATACACCCCATTATCTTAGAGAATTTTTGCGTCCAAGCACTGGGAGGGACTTAGAGGCCATTTACCAAATCACATCACTTTATATTAATAGATGAGAAAGTTGAAGCTCAGAGAAGGGAATGGAGCTGGCTAGCCAATCTGGGTGTAGTAGGCAGGTCTCCTAACTCCTATTCCAAGGTTCTTTCTATCCCTCCGGACAACTTCCTCTACTCATCTTTGCTTCTCCTCTGCTACCAGTTTGCAGAGATTAAAATTAATCTTTGGCAGGGGAAAAAACTGTGTTTCTAGGGCATAAACTGAAAGTCAAAGACACATTTCTCTTGTCATTGGAAGTTTGTGTGCTTCATCACTGAGAGCTACTATCATTTAAGCCGGGGGGGGGAGGGGAACTTAAAGTGACTTTTCGGCAAATACAGTTTTTAATGATACACATATAATATCTTGTTCTGTTTTATACTCTGATCATGATTAAGAATTTCAAATAGCTCAGGAAGAATTAAGAAGATTTACACCCACATTATTACTCATAACCACTTAGAGCAGAGAAAGAAATCTTTTAAAAGGATGTTTATTGCTTTCATACCAAATGAGAATCTGAATTAAAATGATTCCCAGCACAATCTTTCGAGTTGAAAGTACGTTCAGCAGTTTTCAAAATCCCTTGTAATAACAACAGTGCTCCGTAGTTTCATGAAGTTTGTCTTTTTTTTCAAAGGAGATTAGAGGAAATGCTATAAACATGAACTTTCTAGTCCTTATTGTGCAGTGACTGCCCTTGGTCAGTCTTGTTGTCCCTGTTCCTCAGATGGAGATGCTAACACTAACTGGCTATCCAGGTTTTAAGGTTTGACTCCTTGGTTCATCGAGAATATACTTCAAATGGAAGAACTTTAGTTCTTCAGTAATTATCTGACCCTCAGTTCCTAGGCTGTAAAATGTGATGATCATATACCTGTTTCAGAAAAATAATTTGTGTAAAGCATCTAGTACTAGTAGGTATTGCTTATGTGGTAGGTACTTTTAGATTCTGTGTTGGAGAAGACTGTGGTCTTGGAACAAGAATAGTGGGCTTTGCTGATTGCCCAAATCCCCCTAATATCCCCAACTCTTCTACTCATCTATTCATTAATTGAGAAAATATAGATTGATTGCTTCCTAACCCTGTGTGAGGGGACTTCAAAAAGTTCATAGAAAATGTGTATTATGAAAAACCTATGCATGGATTTCAATTTTTTTTGCACCAAAATAAACTAATACTAACTTGTTATAACATGTCTGAACAGGATCTAGTTTGAGGCACTAAGAATGAACGATAAGACATTAGTTTGAAAAGAGCTCCTATCAGAGCAACATGAATTCTGCTAAAATTGAAGCTTGGGTGGAAAAATGGTGAAATCATTGATGCTTTATAAAACGCTTATAGGAACAACACCCTGAAGAAATCAGCAGTTTACAAAAGGATAACTCATTTTAAGAAGGTATGAGACTATGTTGAAGATGCAGCCTGCAGCAGCAGACCATCCACATCAATTTGCAAGGAAAAAAAATCATCTTGTTTCTGCTGTAATTGAAGAGGGCTGATGATTCACAGGATTAACAGCAGAAACAATGGCTAACACTGTAGATATCTCAATTGGTTCAGCTTACACAATTCTGACTGAACAATTAAAGTTGAGCAGACTTTCCACTTGATGAGTGCCAAAACCGTTGTGCCCAGATCAGCTGCAGACAAGAGCAGAGCTTTAAATGGAAATTCTAAACAAGTGGAATCAAGATCCTGAAGCATTTCTTCAGAGAATTGTAACAAGAGATGAAACATGGTTTACCAGTGAGATCCTGAAGACAAAGCACAATCAAAGCAGTGGTTACCAAGAGGTGGAAGGGGTCCAGTCAAAAACAAAGGTCATGACAACAGGTTTTGGGGATTTTGCTTGTTGACTTTTTGGAGGGCCAAAGAATGATAACATGTGCTTATTATAAAAGTGTTGTGAGAAAATTAGACAACGATTTAGCAGAAAAGCACCCCACAAAGTTTCACCAGAGAGTTCTCAACCACGACAATACTCTTTCTCATACCTCTCACCAAACAAGGGCAATTTTGCAAGAATTTCAGTGGAAATCATTAAGCATACAGCTTACAGTACTGATTTGGCTTCTTTTGACTTATTTTTGTTTCCTAATCTTAAAAAATCTGTAAAGAACACCCAGTTTTCTACAGTTAATAATGTAAAAAGGACTGCATTGACATGGTTAAATTTCTAGGACCCTCAGTTCTTTAGTGATGAACTAAATGGCTGGTATCAATGCTTACAAAGTATCTTGACCTTGATGCAACTTATGTTGAGAAATAAAGTTTAAATTTTTATTTTTATCTTTTAATTCTATTTCCCCATGAACTTTTTGAAGTCCTCTCATATTAGTGTGATGGGTTTGTGTGTGTATTTGTGTGTGTGTGTGTGTGTGTGTGTGTGTGTGTGGTGTGAAAAAAGTTTCTGCAATCAAGCATTGTCACATTCTATTTTTTTATTATTTTTAACTTATGATTTTTATAAATAACCATTATTACCAGTGCTAAGGCCTAGGATACTAAAACAAGGCAATATTGGAAATAATGTTTCAATAGAAAAACCAATATATTACATATCACATAAAAATATGAACAGAGGGATGAACTATAAAGCAACTCCTGCTATCTAAGTAAATGTTAGAAATAAAGTTTCAGAGACTTGTAATTTATATCAACTTTTGGATCTGGGATACTCCATTGTTGGATTAATGGCCTAAAATAAGAGAAAGATCTATTTTTGCCGAAAGGACTTTCAGAACATGGCTGATGTCAGTCATATGCTTAACATGGAACTCTCAGAAACCACTGTTAACACTTCTTATTTTCTAGGGAATATATAGGGTAAGAGAAACTATAGAGGCAGACTGCTATGGGTAGAAAATGCCCTTTGGGTGGGAATCAGGAGACCTGGCTTCTAGTTCTAGATCAATTGCTGCTTTATAGGGTGACTCAGAAAATCACTTTGATGTTGTAGACTTCTTTTTCCTCATTTGAAAACAAAACTCTTAATTTTAAACTATATTCTGTAGTCATGGGCTTCCGCAGAGGTGCCTCAGAAATCACCGAAGGACGGACTCTGAGACCTTGACCCCAATTCCAATTCAAGTAGTTCTTTTTTCCACTGCTTTATATTGGAGCTCTTCTCAGGGTTTCATTTGAATAAAAGGTTCTAAGGCCTGAGTAAAATGGAAAACCACCAGGCTAAATGATCCTCAGGATTCTTCAGGTTTTGAGGATCTGTGATATCTGAATAACCAAAGTATATGTCTGTGACATTCTGTAAAATATCTGTGATATGTTAGTTAGCCAGTTCTAGGGCTAGAGTCATGATGGTAATAGATATGCCCAATGATGAATGACCTACTGTGCTACCTAGGTGCATCTTATACCAGGATTATTGACTATAACTGAGCTTCCGAATCATCAGAGAAAGGTCAGATTCAACTTATTGTGATTTTACTGTTGTACCTTTCTATGTGTCGTATATTTAACAAGGCTCTAAGTATATTTGGTGAGTCTCCAGTAACTAGAATGTTTCATTAACTAGTATATGCCATTCTGCAGTTATGCCAGGCAGTTGGAAGTTTATTGAATCAGACTGAAGAATTTGAATTTTAGGCAATGCTTCTCACACTTACACAAAAGATGTCATGAGGAAGAGCCAGAGAGGAGGAGTGTGTATGAAGTATTGGTCAATTTTTTATACACATATAGTAAAGGCTGATTTATTTAAGGCATAGAATTATTTTAGGCAATCTGAATTAACTATGACTTAAAATGGTTCCTCTGAGCTATTACATTTCCAAGTGACTAAAAAAAAACCCACACGTTCGTGAAAGCAAAATCTAGATTTTGTCAGGATATACCCAACATATCCAAGAAAATAAATTGGAGGCATATCACAGACTCTATTTTAAAATGTAGTGGCCTCCTTCTAAGAGGCAGTGGTGCTATTAGTGTCATTTTAGTTGAGGGAGAGAATTTTGTGGCACTGGTGATGCTTTTATATGCATTTATCCATTTTTTCAGCCTCTTTATCTATTTCCCTGTTCATTCATTCATTTTTGCTTTGTGCTGTACATATGTAAGCTATAATACTTTTGAAACTTGACTGCATTGATGTAATCCAAAACACAGGGCACCCACTGATTTAGAGCATGGCTTTGTGTTAGGCACTACTGGGGATACAGAGAGAAGGGCTACTCTTCTTAGTATGTAATTGCATTTTGGAAGGTAGTATCTTGAAGATAGATTATTGCTTTGGGTGAGACCATTAAGACTGGAGAAAGAAAATCAATTACCATATCCAAGATGGAGGCTAAGGGAGAAGACTTGAAGGATGTGGGTCCTGTACCTCCTTATTTTTTTTATTGTGTCTTATCTCATTGTATCACATTGAATTGCTAACATATGTTTCTTACCTATTAAATGTACTGCCTTGAAAGCAGATTTTTGACTCATATGGGATGCCCAGAGCCTAGCATACTGCCTACAGAGTTGGCTATGCATATATTTGATGAATGACAGAAATGAGTCTGAGCTATAACTTGGGAGGGACTGTTCTAGAAAAGTAAAACATGGTGAAAGTTTGTTACTATGCAGTGTTTTAAACTTTCATTGACATCCAGGAAGAGGAAGATTTTACTTGGGCTTTGAACTGTGGCAGGAAATGATTCAGATACCCCTCAAATGTTTATACCAGTCTTATCTGAAAGGTAATCCAAATTGTTCTCCTGACTGTCCATTACACAAATGCACTGCTCCCAGAAATCAGAAGGAATGCCATGGGATTCCAAAATGTATTGCCATCTGGGCCATGTATGGCTAAACTATGAAAAGTCATTCAGTCAGCAGGATAGAAATAACATCTGCATAAGCAGGCAACTTAGCAAACTCAGACCAGCTTCCCTCTGAAGCCCAGCTGCCATTGTGACTTATGGCAGTTCCCAGCCTGAAAAAACCAAGAACTGCAGAGCAGAGGCACCCTACCCCCCCCCCCACCGTGGAGACCGGAAAGGGCAGGGGAAGCACACAAGCCAGTTTTTTTTTGACATTCTTGAATAAATAGGTTCCCTTTAACTCATTCATCTCCATGGAGTAAGGTTGACAGTGGGCGGAGAAGAGGGAGAATTGGTGAACGAGAGTGATAGAAACACTTTAATTATAAAATCAGGTTTATTCTAGGAAAGCAAAGCTGGTTCAATAATTGGTAATCTATTAGTATGATAGAACTGTCAGTATGATAGATTTGAAGGAGAAACACAATATCATGAGTAGATACAAGAAAAAGAGTGCTACTTCTTAAACATGATGAGTATATTTACTATAAACCAATAGTAAACATCATAATAAATGGAGAAATACAAATGACACTTTAATTAAAATCAGAAGCGAGACAGGGATTACCCCATTGTTACTATTAAACACTGTTTTAGAGGTACTCATTAGTGTTATATGTCATGGAAAAGATACTAGTTTTATAAATACAAAAAATGAAAAAATTATTATTTGCATATAATATCATTACATATCTATAAAATCCAAGAGATTAAACTATAAAATAATTAGAATGAATAAGAATTTAATTAAGTGTCTTGATTCAAAATACATATTTACAAAAACAATTGCTTTTATTTATACTGTCCCTAACCAGTTAGAAATAGGAGAAACTCCCATTAGCAAGGCAGTAAATTTAAAAATCCAGGATAGAATTAATTAGAAAGATACAACCTATGTGAGAAAAACCATAACGTTTTATTTAATAGAAAAAAATAAGACCTGTATAAAGTGAGAGACATACCATGTTCCCCTGCATGGCAAGAATTTTTAAGCAGTTATCATATTTTTTAAAACTTGAGATCATGATTCTAAAGTACATATGGAAGAACAAATGTTATAGAATTTTAGAGGGAATCTTGAAAAAAAAGAAGAGTAAGGAAAAAATTCCCCTGTAATATATGAAACTTAATATATACAAGTGTATATGATATTGGTCCAAATGTGGAAAACCTATCAATGGAATAGAATGGAGAATATAGATCCAAGTATATATGGAAATCTGCTGTATGATAAAGGTGTTATTGAAGTCAGTAGGGAGAGACAGGCTTTTTCAATAGTGTTAGAAGAAAATAAAAATAGAACTGCTTCTTCACAACATATACAAAGGTAAATTCTATATATATTAAAGGTGAAATGTAAAAAGAGAACCTATCGAAGTATGAGAAATCAGTATAAGAGAATTTGTATATGACTGTAGGCTGATGTTCTTTAGCAAGTCATGGATCCATACTCTTTAAAGGAAAAAAAAGCCCTACAGATTTAATTACATAAAATTAATCAATCAGGAGAAAATAATTGCATACATCTGATAGAAAAAGCTTGATGTTTTTAATATACAAAATACTCCTACAAATTTATAAGAAAAAAAGAACTGCCTAATGGATAAATGAGCAAAGGATTTGAAGAGGCAATTTAAAGGAGAAAGTACAAATTTGTTGAAGCATTCTTTTGATATATTGAAAACCTGGAAGGAACCTGAATGACCACTCATAGGGAAAATACAAAGATGAAAAGGTTCTCAATTCCACTAATCATCATGTAACAGCAAATTAAAATGAGATGTCATCACACTGGCCTAAATAAAACAGATAAATAACAGTTACATTTGTCAAGAGTATGGAGCAGAAGTACTCTGTTATCCTACTGGTGGGGGTGCAAATGACAATAATCTGTTAGTAGATTAATGTGGCAGTATTTATTATAATAGCATCTAAATGCAAATATGCTTTCACCCAGTAATTTTATTTTTGGGTATTATTCAGATAGAAAAAAATACCATCCTGTAAAGACATATTTAACAGAAAAATTTATTGAAGCAGTTATTTGAAATATTAAAAAACTAGAAGTAACCTGAATGACCATCTGTAGGGAGATAGTTGAGTAAATTGTGGTAATTTCCTACTTTGGAGTAATATGTAGCTGGTAAAAAATGCTATAGATCTATGTAGCTATCTATAAACTTAAAAGACTTTCACTATATATAATTGAATAAAACAAGGAAGTTTTACAATTGCATGTATGGTATGATCCCATTTTGTTAAAAAACAAGCCTAAATATGGATGTATATGTTTTTGTTTGTTTATATGGAAAGATAAACACATGACTGTTGATGGTGGTTACATCAGGGGCTGGTATTGGATGAAGGAGGGGAATACTATCACTTTTACTGGTTATCTCTATATTGTCAGAAAGGGTTACATGAGCCCAAAAGATGAAGATCAGTATTATTTTCATTAAAGCCAAAAAGCTCTTGGAATGTGACACCCGCATTCAAGCAATCTCATTACAGAAGGAGTCAACTAACACGCATAAAGCACCCACTATGTGCTGGGTACTATGCAAAAACATGGAATACATCTTCTCAGTCAAGCCTCCAATTCATCTTACAGGTATTTAATGCTAATTTTTCCATGTTACAGGTGAGGAAATTGAGGCTCAATGAGTTTGACTAACTCCTCTATGATCATGCAGCCCAAAAGTACTAGAGCCTGCATTTGTTCTGGAGTAGAGTAGGGTGACTATCATTAACAATAATGTACTGCACACTTGAAAATTGCTAAGAGAGTAGATTGTAAATGCTCTCATCCCCCAAAATAATAAGTATGTGAGGTGACAGGTATGTTAATTAGCTTGACTGATTCATTCCACAGTGTATACACATATCAAAACATCACATTGTACACTATAGATATATATAATTTTCATTTGTCAATTAAAAATTAATTAAAGTCTTAAAAAAGAAATTATACCTTGATTTTAGAGGTCCAATTTAGCTAGATAATGAAATTATCTTGGTGGAACAAGCCATAGAAATAATAAATATAGTGATTCTTCGACCAAAAATACCTATGTTGAAACCTGTACTATCCAGAACATGGGAAAGTGTGGTAGATGGTGGCATAGTTGGATTCTTAGATCATTAAGAAAATATACCCAGAGTTTGTTGGCATAGAGCTGACGTGCATTATAGTTCAAAGAGGACTTCAAGTAACCAGGGAATTCGGTCTATTGATTCTGGCTCGACTGCTAATTCACAGGGAAACCCTGGGCATACTGCTCAGATCCCATGAGGTGAATAAATGAGAGGCTTAAATGACTGAACCAGAAGAATGCCGAATGAGGGCTTTGTGTCTACATTGTCCCAGAATCTTGAGGGCAGACCAGTTGTTTTCTTCATTGTTGTATTCTTGGAGCAGATGCTCTGCCTGCCTTTGTAGACCCTAGAGGATGGGCTGTAGTGGAGGAGGCCCTACAGACCATGCTGCCTTTTACTCTTTACTGTTCAACCTTTAAATTACAGAATTGGGCGAAGCCACAGGAGCCATGCTTGTCAGGTTTTTCAGTTTTGTTGATGGCGGTGGGGTATGCCAATAAATAGCATTCCAGTCATTCCTTTCCAAGTTAAAAGTTAGTTGAGAAATAAGATTCAAGAGGCAGAGATGGAGGCAGAATGCCACCATTATCGCTGAAAAAGCTGACAGGAGAATCTGGCTTTAGATCTCTAGTGAAAAGTGTTTTCTGATACTTGCACTCTGCCGCATCTGCCGAGTGCCTCAATTCCAGACACTGGGCAGCAAATCTGAAGGAAAGGGTGAGTCCACAGGAGCAGCTACGTTTATCCAGGGTGTGGCCTCTTACTGATCCTGGACACAAAGGGACGGAAAAGAATGAATACCCAGTGCTTGTCGGCTTTTTAAAAATTGCAGTAAAAATATTCATATTGTAAAATTTACCTTTTAACCACTTTAAAGTGTACAATCCAGTGGGATTTAGTATATTAATGATGTTGTGTAACCACTACCTCTATCTAGTTCTACATTTTCATCACCCTAAAAGGGAACCCCATACCCATAAAACAGTTACACCCCCCCCCCCACACACACACATACATACAACTTCCTCTCCGTTAAGCCCTCGGGAAGCACTAATCTTTTTTCTCTCTATGGAGAATTTGGCTATTCTGGAAATTTCGTGTGAGCAGAATCATACAATATGTTGCTTTCTGTGTCGGGCTTCTTCTATTTAGCATAATGTTTTCAAGGGTTCAGCCATGTTGTAGCATGTATTAGTACTTCATCCCATTCTAGGACTGAAAACTAGTTCCATTGTGTGGATATACCACATTCCGTTTATCTATTTATCTGTTGATGGACATTTGGGCTGTTTCTACTTTTTGGCTATTGTGACGAGTGCTGCTATGAACTTTTGTGTTCAAATATTTGTTTGAATAGCTGCTTTCAATTTTTTTGGGTAGATAACTGGGACTGGAATCTCTGGGTCATATGGTAATTCTGTGTTTAACTTGTTAAGAAGCTACCAAGCTGTTTTCCACACTTGTGGCCTTTTAATATTGCTTAGTTCTCCCTGACTGAGAAGTCTAATATAGTGGATGTGCCCCACTAAGATAACTTACTCCTCCTCCTTGGGGTGGCGTAAATCACAAGTGAGTATAAAGCCAAGATGTTACTCCAGTTGAAGTCCCTTCACATGTACACATATGACAGGGAATTGGAGCATGCCACCCACAACAGATTGAGACATAGCTGGGAGGAATAACTGACATCCACATATTAAACAAAAACTGATTAAAGACCTATAATGTGCCAGAGAGTGTGACAAACATTGTGGTTACAGAAACAAGGAAAATTTTCTGTCCTCCGTAGGCTTAGATTCTAAAAGCTATGCATAGATTTTTTTAAATGAAATAATATGCTAATCAGAATCCATGATGCATTTAAAAGTCCAGTTGTCTGAAATAAAAATTTAACATTATATGGTGATGTCTCTCAGTGATAAGCAACCTCACTCTCACATTATGTCAGTGCATAAAATATTTAAAGGGCTATGTCCAAAAAAATTACACATAATTCAGCTGAGATGAGTGCTGCACAAAATTGAATAAATTATAGTGGTTCATCTATCTTTTAAAATAATATTTAAATTAAGAAACCAAACAGAATCATTAGCTATACTTTATTATTCAAATCAAATATTTTTACATAAATGGATGTTAATAGGTAGGCGATGTACACTTCAGTAATTGCATTATATTTGTCAATTTCGATTTACAGTTGTGAGATTTTACCATCATCAAGTAATATGTGAATCTGTCCTGAAATTCCTGAGTATAGGCACTACCAATGAGCTGATTATATCTCACCTGCTCCACTTAACCATGGTCAGGAATTATGTGATATACTTTAACAGCATAGCATCTGGTTCTTGGGATGATGCCTGGTCCAAATGACTCATTTCTCATGGATCTTCCTCCACATACCCCAAACCCATGTTCTGCATGATTGGGTACCACATTAATGTGGGCCACAGAGAACACCCATCTCTTGCTAAGAATAACAGCACAATTCTGTAGACAGAGCATAGCTCAGGCTTTTGAAATGGAAATAGATACAGGTAACAATGCCTCCTTTATTGCTCTGCGTAAATTTTATTTAAACTTTTAGGTAATGTAGACATACGTATTCTTCTAGTTAATGGCTAAATGCCCAGTGTTGTCAAATACCATGATGGAATATTCTGACAGGTCATCAGTTTTACTCATGTGATTGAATGTTCAGACTATTTCCTCCCATGACAGGCTACTAAGTACCATAAATAATTTTTGAATGTTTTTGACAGAGGAATGCACATCATTTTCTTTCTAGAAAGTATATGCTTTTGAGGGTTAGTACCTGAATTTGAACACATTCTTATAGTGGATATTCCATATTCTTCCTCCACCCACCATCATTAAGGGTTGTGAGATTGTGTTCAAATGCCAGCTTTTACATTAAATTAAAATCCAAGTTGATATGGTTAATGTAATTGGAAAATACATATTAGGATTACCTGAAAAAAAGTTTGGACCTATGATTGTAATTAGGACACACAATCAGATTTATTGAAGCAATTGAGTTCTTTTAAAGTACCTGGGTTTATGTAGAAGAGCAAAGCTAAAACGTGACCCAGCACGGTGCTGAAAATACACTAACATCAGTTAATTGGGTAAGTATAGCAATTAATTAAAAAAAGGAATTTCATCTAGACTCTAATTCTAGATGTCAATAGGAAGAGTCCATCCTACAGAAGAGACTCAGAAATTCTAGTTCCAATACAGATAAGCATATATTAGCATCAGTGCTTTTGTATGCACATTATAATCCTAGCTGATCCTCTCAAGAGTGCTATCTCATTCATTTAAATGTGTTGTAATAGAAAATGGATCTGCCAATTCTATTCTACATAATAGGAGATTTTTTTAAAAAATGACCTTTGTTGTGTTAGCATACATATTATTTTGGTGAACTGAAGTTTGTCTGAGCTTCTGTTTTCTTAGGCAAATCTTGATCTTCCCCTGCTGCTCCAAGGATTTTGGTTTTTAAGTGCCTTTTGATGTTGCCAATCTAATCTACATTCTATTTCTAGCTGCTCTGCATCTCTCTTTCCCTCCATATTTAAGCTCCCCTCCTCTCATACAAGTAATGCTTCAGTGAAACTAGATTCCTTATTTTGTAAGTCTCTTAATTGAACTGTGTGACTGACTGGAGATTGTTTCCAACTTCCTTGGCAAGTTTAGTTACGACAGTGATGAGATGGGGCTACGACGTGGCCAGGCTTTGGAATCAGACCAGGGAAAGTTACTCAACTTCTCTGTGCCTTATTCTTCTCACCTGTCAAAAGAAAATAATGATAGTACTTACCTTATAGGGCTATTATGGGGATTAAATGGGGTATAGCACTTGAAACACTTCATATAGTCCCTGCACACAGTAAATGTTCAATTAATGTACCAAAGATGATGATCAACACTAGGGTTCCTCATAGATTAGTTCTCCCGAACCTTACTGTTAAACAAACCACTCTTGAAAAGTATCCCACGGATCTCATTTAATTTGTTTGAAAATGTAAGCATTCAACCTCTTTGAAAATCATTTGTCCATCTGTAGTCTTCTGACATGTCTCACATTCTTCACCTTTTCTCACATTACTAAGGTCACTCAGAAATCTAATATGCAGGTGCTCTCTTTGCCTGGGATGCCATCTAAATATGCCAGGAGATTTTGTTCATTCATAAAATACTGATAGAGTGCCTGCTGTGTGACAGTTGCTGTTCTAGGGTTATAGGGTGAAGAAAACAGCATCCCTGCCTTTATGAAGCTTCTATCCCAGTATGTAGAAATCATTTAGGATAGCTGGGGTTTCTTTTCCAGTCTCCTTGCCTAGCTTTGCCCCCCACCCCACCCCATTATTCTCTTACAAACTACCTTAGTTCTGCCTTTTCCAGTCATCAGCTCATTACCTTTGATGGAGAATATAGAAGCAAAATAGGAGTTGAAAATCTCTGCTCTCCTTCTCTTCTGGTTACAGCATGTTGTTGTTCACAAGAACAAGCCTAGCATTTCCTCTTCTATCCTTTCTGGAAAACATGGAACAAATTATTTTTAGAAAAGCCTAACCTTATTCTAGGCCTCAGTGTTTCTGACACTGTGCTAAGGGCTCCAGCACTTCTTGATGCAAAGGAAAGGACTACGGAGTCAGATTTTCCTGTACTTAAATCCAAATTTCTTTGCTTCCTGGCTGTGTGACCCCCAGCAAGTCATTTCACCTCTCTGAGCTGTAGTTCCTCATTGTTAAGTGAGGATAATGATTACCACTTTGTAGGGTTGTCATTAACATTAAAATGAAAGAATGTCCACAAAGCACCTTGTATAGGCCTCACACGAGGTAGGTGCTCAATAAACAGCTATTTTTAGCAAGAGAAGGATTGCCTGGTTTCAAATCTGTTTCAAGCTTACTAGCTGATTAACCTTCAGCAAGCTACTTATTTTTACTGAATATTGGCTTCCTTTTCTGTAAAATGAAATTTAGTATCTACTCATCCACATAATTATTCTAAGGATTAAATGAGATGTAATATTTAATGACATTGTATGGACCATAGTCCTTCCACTCTTATGTCTGATATTCACTACCAAATATTTTTAAAGGCCTTGTGCTCAGCCCTGGGGGTACAATGGAGAATAAGATAGACATGATCTTTTGCCCTTGTAGAGACAGAAAAGTAAATTAATGTCTTAAATGATTACAAATGATGAAAAAAATTTATGAAGGAAACAAGCAGTGCTATTGTATAGAATAATGATTGTCTAATTTAAATCAGAGGATCAGGGAGGACTTCTATTAAGAAATGACATCCAAACTGAGATCTGAATGATAAGGAGCTAGCAACAGGAAGAGCATTTCAGCCACAAGGAACAGCATGTAGAAAGGTCCTAAAGTGGAAAGAGCTTGGTTTGTTCAAAGAGCTAAAAGGAGCCTGATGTCCTGATAATTTTGAAAGAACATACCTATCCTTTATTTAGAAAAGTAAGGAAGAGCTATTGACATTATCAAATAATCTACAGAGGTCCAGGGAGTTAGGGTAGGCAAGATTTTAAGAAGGTGGTATGGTAAGCTTTCCATAAATAATCTCAGTATTTATATCAGTTGGGGGTCCCAACAGGAAACAGGTGGTGTACTCAAAGGGGTAATTAGAGGATAATTTAATAAAGGGACTATTTACAAAGCTGTGGTCAGGGTTTAAGGTTACTAGTTAAAAGAAGGCAATAAGGAAGGGGGAAGCATCCCAGGCAGGGCAAGCAATAGGAAGGAACTCTTATCATCCCATGTGCTGATGAAGCTGGTGGAGGGGAGTGGTTGCAGAGGTTGGAGAAGGCAGCAGCTGCATGGAGAAGGCCTGCTAACAGTGGTGGCCCTTGGTAAAGGAACACAGCTACTACCAACCTGTAGCCCAAGGAATCTTCCCTCACTTCTCTTGCTATTTCCTGCTATTGGCCAAATTCAACTGGAAGCCAGAGGGGAAGGGAGCTGGGTTGATGTAGTCTGTAGAGATCAGTCTTCTGGAGGACAAAGTAGGTGAAGAGGGGTGGAGTATAGATCCAGAGAGACAAATTTAGACTATCCAGCATGGTATCTAGTATATAAGTGTGCTAGGCTCAAAATGGCCCCCCTCAAAGATGTCCATGTCCTAATCTCTGGAATGGGTGAATATGTTGCCTTACATGGTAAAATGGACTTTGCAGGTGTGATTAAGGATTTCGAGATGGGGAGATTATTCTGGATTATTTAAGCAGGCTCAATATAAGGGTTTTTATAAGAGAACGGTGGAAGAATCACAGGAGATGCGGCCACGGAGGCAGAGGTCAGAGTGATGTTGGACCATGAGCCAAGGAATGCGAGCAGCCTCTGGAAGCTGGAAAAGGCAAGGAAATGGATTCTCCCCTAGAGTCTCCAGAAAGAATGCAGCTCTGCTGACATCTTGACTTTAGCCCAGTGAGACTCATTTTGGACTTCTGTCCTCCAGAACTGTGAGATAATAAATTTGTGTTGCTTTCAGACACTAAGTTTACAGTAATTTTTACAGCAGCAATAGGAAACTAATAAAATAGTTTTCTATTTCTATACTGTTTTAAGTTCTACCAAGTAGGTTCATGAACATTACATCTTTCAATATTCACAGCAACCCTGTGAGGAAGGAATTATTTTCTTCAGCATATGGAGAGTCAAGGATTTGAAAAGTCTTGCCTGTGGTTAGTAAATGGTGCAGCTAGAGGTGAAACCCGGCTTTCTTGACTTCAAGTTCAGTGCCCCTTTCCATCAACACTGGACTTTCTCCTATGGAGAAGTGGCAGAAGAAAGCCAGGTTTCAGGGAGGTGTGGGACAAGTAGGCGGTGAAGCGTAAAGTGCCAAACCTATCAAAGACGGCAGAGGAGCTGTCTCTATTGGAGCTAACAGATTTTGCTGCTCGATCTGAGCCTACCTTCAGTTTCAGGGCATCAACCCTCACCTACACCTGTGCTTGCTGCTGGGCAGTGTTTTTCAAGCTCAGAACCCCAGAGACCTAGGGCTTTTGACGGGGATGGCATGGGATGATGGGGTTCCTTCAACCAGAGAAGCTTTATGCTTATCTATTTTTTAAATATTTGACTTCTAGGTCAGACTTCAATAAAAAATAAGGATTCGGGGCTAACAAGAAGTTTAAAAATAATGATGGACGTCCTGCAAATTGCCATTGCAGATGATAGGAAGAAGTAGAAACTCTGAGTGATGATCAGTCAAACACCATGGAACTCAGAGAAAGGATAAAGAGGCAGAATAGACTTTTTGGAGCCTCCCAAGCATAGGCTGGCTGTGAGAAGCAGCAGAATGTCATGCATATGACAGCATCTGGGCTCTTATTTGATTTTTAAAGTGCTGTGCAGCAATTGGAGCACCATAACCCATGAGGCTTAAACACATTTGTGATGACGAGCTGTTTCTGTTGCATTGTAAAGGTCAAAATCAATAGAATTCTCAAATCATCCCCTATTTCATAGGTCAGATGTGCTATTATTCCATAGATCACTAGTGACTTTCTCTGTGGTCCTTAAGCATTTGCTTGACATAAAAATTACTTTTAAGGTTTCCTTCCTGGTTCCTTGTCAAACTAAGGACATTACCTATCTCTAATGCTTTAAATATATCACCTGAAATTATTGCACATTGAGCTGTTACTTTGCCTGGCTGCTGAGAAATGTGCTTACGTTTCAAAGGACTTCTCTTTTGGAGGTGGGTGAGTGGGTAAAGAAACTATTTTTTGTATGCTTCTCTAGAAATGCTTTCTGAATGAAATGAACACATCAAAGAGCCATGTTCCTGAAATGCACCTCGACCCTCCTAAGCCCATCTTCTTTGAATTGTACTTCAGCACTGGGTGCTGGACTTCCAATAGAGCACTCTCTAAAAACTATTCATCAGAGACTTACTGTGTTTATGGTAGCATTTTTCCAGCATATCCCATTCTGTGTACTTTAAAATAATCCATGAAAGCATGAAAGGGAGAAAGTTTTTTCAGTCCTCATTGCCAGGAAAATCTGTGTTTTACTCAAGCAACTTGTGTGTTTTTTAGCTTATGGGCATTTGGAATTTTGCTATTTAATTTTGCTAGTCAGACCCGCTGAATAAGAAAACCATAGCTGCATATGAGAAATATTAATGCATGGCCCCACTCTCTTTTTCTGTGGTGAGTATAATTTTTCAAAAGCCTTCCTCCCACTCTCCAGTGATTCTAATGAGCAGCCAGAGTTGAAGATCACTGTTATAGCTAATTGGGATCTCTGTATTTTGGCCACTGGAAAGCTTAAAATCAAGTTTGGGGCATTTTATAACAGCTACATAGGACTTCTGGTGTGCCTTTCTGAGTGCAGTTCTGATTTGAGCTTGATCTTATTGACATATTCTGAGTTACTCTTCCTCCTAATTTCTTTGCTAATTTTTTTAAATCAAATTTTTGTTTTGATTATTGGAGCTGCTTCAAATGATCTTTGAAATGAGGCAAAAATGCATTATTTACTAGAGAGATGATTGAAAGACACATCATTGCCATGCAGTGTTTATACTGGGTCTATTTACTGCTATGGGATATTTCCACCCATTAGATACTACAAATAGCACTGTATGGGCCAAGACTGCTGCAGAGATAATAGAAAACATAGTCCTATGTGATGTTATCATGAAAACATTCCTGTAATTCTTTCACTTTTTAATCAAAAAGAGGTGTTATTAGCAATAGTTTCAAAAAAGTATAAAAAGGAAATTTAAAAAATAATTCTTAATTCCAACCCCCCAACATGACAAAAATATTCATATTTTGTCAGAGTACTCATCTGTCCTCAGAGGGCTTCTCTTTAAGCAAAATAAATAGAAGTAGAAAAATCAATAGATCAAGTATTTAAGAAAAATAAGCCCCATCTTCAAGATGCTGAGAATCCACATTTGCCACCTGTGAATCACAGAGGAACAACAAGCCATTTGGTTTGGTGGCTTCCCACTGTTCCCTAGACACTATAGCCTAAGAGGTCCTCTAAGAATGGGCCACTATTTACCCTTTCAGCGTTCAAGCCATTCACCAATTCCCTTCCCCTGCACCCCTACATACAACTCTAGTCATGATATACTTATTTAGTTTCTAGATCATGCTCTCTTTTGCTTCTGGGTCTTTGTACGTATTGTTCCCTCTGTCTGAATCACATTCTCTTCCTCCTCTCCCCATTCACCTAGCTAATTCCCCCTCAGCCTTTCTATGGTTTGGCTGAGATGTCACTTCCTGCCTGAGCTTTCTGAGTTTTCAGACTTGTTTCCCTGCTGTAGGTATTAAATACTTTTTCTACTGGGCTACTTGTCCTATTGAATGGTGATTACTTGGTGAACATCTATCTGCTAGACTATAAGCTCCTGGACCCTGGTTTTGGCACTGTATTTTCAGCACATACCACAGTGCCTGACACAGAGTAAGTACTCAATAAATGGATTTTGCCATTGTGATAGTAAAGTGTATGTTTTCCATGTTTGAAAGGCACTTGGTATATGTCAATAGTGCTGATAGAAGTCATTTTTGGAGCAGGGAAGCCATAGTCTTTTAGTAAGAGAAGACAGAATGCTCAGGCGGCCTGTGGACTCTGTAGCTGGACATTACTTTTCCCTGCTGATGGTTTTTTCTTCAGATATTATGTTAGAGATCATAATAAGACATGTAACAGTGGAGAGAAATCAGCTCATCCCAAACTAATTTTCACTGTTAGTTAACATTTGCTCTATGCAAGAAAAAGTCATATTAGCTGGTAGCTTGAACGCTTTCAGGACCATTGCCTATTTCAGTGATTCAAAGGGCCTTCTGAAGCTTTGCCTTGTGCTGCAGTCTATTGGTCTGCAAGTGCGAGGTGCCTGAAATATGACAGTTGGGAGTAGAAGCACAGAGGTTGGTGTCATGAAATGTCATGTGCATTTACATGGCTTTTTTTTCTCTCAATAAGATTTTGATCATTTCCCTGTAAGAAACACCCTGTGGTATATTGGAAATAGCTTTGAACTTGGAATCAGAATTTTCTCATCTTTCTACTTCCTAACAGTGTTACTTTGGGCAAGCCAGTAGATCACTCTGAACCTTGGTTTCCTCATTTCTAAAATGGGGACAGTGATACAAGCTTCATGCCACCTGGTAATAATTTTTGTGTACCTAAGTAGGTACTCAATGAAAGTTTGTTAAATCCAAATGTCAAGGAAAGATTTACCCCATTGGAATGAATACATATGAACTTTCTGGATTTTCTCTTTCCCAAAGTTTGTGAATGAATTTAATCATTTTTATTGAAACTGTTAACATTACTTATTTACATAGAACCCTTCTGCAAATCAGATATGGAAAGAAAAATGTCAAGTGTAACCTGCCTTTCCAAATAAAATTGATTTGTTTAATAAAGCAATAACTGCCAGAAACTTCATTTTTGTTCTGCTTTGATATAATCCAATATAAACTGTGAGTTTCCCCACAGAGCTAAGGAGAAAAGGAAGGATCACAGATCTCTCCAAATTAGCCCCTGAATATCAACCACATTTCTTTTTTAGTGTAATCCGATACTCTGACTCTGGTCTTCTAATTATTTCACTAGGCCAGGAAGAGAGAGCTGACAAATAAGCCCGATTCTTCCTTGGCACTACAAAATTCAAAGAAGAACAGAAAGTCCATTGAAGTTCTTCTTGGTTCCTTTGAAATGTTTGTGATCTGCCTCCTGAGACTCTAAGGTTATTAACTTGCAACAGGAAGGTGGTAGAAAACTGAACAAACTAACATCCATCCGACTCAGTTGTCATGGTTCCTCTGTCATTTAGACCCCAGCAGAGTGGGAAGCAGTGAGCTGCAAAGTGCAAACATGAATTCCCTCTTGCTTCTACTGATGGATTGGAACTCCTTAGGCTACTGGGCTCATGCCTTCCTTCCTACCTATGCCTCCCAATGTCTAAGCCAAGCCCCCGTTTGTCTATGGCTCTAAGGGTTCTTCTCTTTCTTTCTTGGAATGCCTTTTCTGCATTCACTCTTAGTCCCAAAACAACTGTGTGTAAATGAACTAGGAACACATTATATGCTCGTTTGGTACTAGGTACAATATAGAGGCATAGTGCTATAGGGAAGCATAGAGAAAAATGGGTTCTCAGAGACCATCCTAACAGTTATATCTGGTTTTCAAACTATGCTTCAAAGAGCCCTATAGGTATACTCTGAAGGAATCTTAAGGATTTTATAAGGAGGAAGTTGGTAGAAGATGGGTGGTTTGGTACCTAAGAAAGGCTGAGATAGAAAGGGGCAACCTATCATTGCTTCAACCAAAGAAGTTCCATCTTAATCTGTCTGTATCTCATATTTGGCACAGCATGAGATTTCATTTGGAGAAAGGGTTCTATGGCCAAAACAATTAGGGAGGGATGCCCTGCCCAGCGCTGTTATATATCCATAGAAGGGTAGGGCCCTGTTCAGTGTTAATTATATTATTTTGTATCTACTATGGTTGCATAGATGCATTTTCTGTCTGCTTAAGTGGAATGTGAACTCATGAAGACTGTGGGCCTATTTGCTGTATTTATGAATAGACACCTGGTGAACTTCCCTTGCTCATAACTCTGCATTTTTCATAGATTTGTTGCTCTTAAACTTTTTAGAGCTATCTTTTCTTGAGAATCTGATTAAAGTTGTAGACCTACTGCCGTGAAATACACCTTTAACCCACACAATTTACATATTCTTTCAAGGAGTTATGGTGTTATGGAAACCCAGCACCCTGAGGATAAAGATCCCTGCAGGCAAGGCTTCTTGACTGGCCCACACACACTGCTGGGGTAAATCACTAAGGAACATGTTTTTGTTTTTCCTGATCATTAGAACTGCCAAATATTGGAGTGGGCTATTTCATGAGGAGATCAATGCTTGATTACTTCTCATGTACAGATATTGGTTGGCCAAAGGGTCAGAGAGGCATAGTGGAAAAAGCTCTGGACTTGGCATCAGCCAGAACAGTCTTTAGATCCTACTGCTGCCAATTTCTACATATGTATCCTTGAGCAAATCATTTATCAGAGTCTCAGTTTCCTTGTCTATAAAATGGGAGTAATGATACTTCCTACTTTATAGTGACTTCATAGGGTTGTTGGGAGGAGTTAATGGGATACTATGCAAATCACTTAGAATGCTGTAGGGCATAGAGCAGTTGGTAAAAGTGTCAGTTTTCAAAAATTCCCTAAAGATTATTGCAGAAATGACAATCTGCTTTGTTGGGGAAATTGAACTAGATGCTCTCTCAGGTTCCTTATAATTCTGAGATTCTCTGTTGGTTTATCTTTTCTGTTATGTTTTTTGAATAATCCAGGAGCTGTTGCTTTCTTGCTTTGGATTTACCTTCAGACAGGTTTTATGTATAGAATCTTGGGTAATGATTGTGTTTCTCTTCAAAGGTCAGCTTTAAAAAATGTCTTAAAGATATCTTCAGCTTCTTTGACGAGATTTTACATCTTTATTTTAAAGTGGCTCTGTATGTCCCTTAGGAAGTTGAGGAGACTTCGACTGAAACTTCTGACATGTTGTACTTTGTAACCAAATAATCTAGGGAAATACATATTTATAGCAGATAGCATAAGCTTAGAGTTTGATGTAATTTGGCTTTGGGCTTTTCAGTAAGTCGGCCAAGTACTATTCCAAAAACTGTATCTTCAAAATGGATACCATTTGACGTATCTCTGGTGAACCATGCTTCCCTGTGCTCAGGCTCTTCCTTTGAGTCTGGGCTGGCTTTTGCCTAATGGAATGCAATAGAAGTGATACTACATGACTTTCTGTGCTAGATCATAAGAAGCCTTGCAACTTCAGTCTGAGTATCTCTGTATGTTCATCCTAGGAGAAGCTAGGTACCAGGGAAGAAGTCTTACTACCCTAGTTTCACCATGTTGAAGAACCTTAAATAGGAAGAGGCCACATGGAGACAGAGATGTCTGACCAGCCGCTAGCTGCTTCAGCTGCCCCAGCTGAGGCGCAGGCACATGAGTAAAACAGCCATCTTGGACATCCAGCCTAAGCAAACCTTTACAGGACTCCAGCTGCCATCTGACCACAACTGCAGAAGCGACCCAACTAAGAACCTCTTAGCTTAGCCCAGTTAACCCACAAAACTGAGATAATATAGTAAATTGTTGTTTGGATTCACTAGTTTGAGGTGTTTTTTTAATACATCATTAGATAACTGAAACAGATGCCTAAATCACACACTGGTGCAGGCACACACAGATACAAACACTGGTGAATTGTGCGCAGCTGCCAGCATGGTATTTGGTAAGATTTTTAGAGGACTTAGAGCTTTCTAGTAATAGGGCCCACTTTGGTTGCCATTGACTGAAGTTGCTGAGGCTTAGCCCCCAGATCAAGGAAATCACTGGTTATTGGTTAAAGCCACTGAGGCAAGAATACAGTTCATATCTCTGCCACTGGGCTCCTTGGTACCCAAGTTCAAACCTTTCTGATTCTTAAGAAAAGTTCTATGGTGGATTTTATGCCATGATTTCCCCAGATTACTTGCCAGGCTGACTCCGGCTCACTTTAAAAACTAGGGCTTGGCAAAGTAGAGCCTGCAGTCAAGTCACATGTTTTTGTAAGTAAAGTTTTATTGGAACATGCTCATTTGTTTACACAGGGTCTGTAGCTGGTTTTGTACTACAATAGCAGAGTTGAATAGTTGAGACAGAGATGGTATGGTGTGCAAAGCTGAAACTATTTACTATCTGATCTTTGCAGAAAAAGTTTGCCATATCTTGATAATCATTGAACTAAATGGTTGATGATATTTTAGATTATATATAGTATCAGACTTAGCCTGAGCCTGAGAACTTGACCTCATGATAATGTTTTTCTAATTTTATCTTTTCTGGAGACCATCAAGCAAGCAGATTCAGCTTCCTGTAACATATATTAAGTACCTGCTAGGCACTAGATACCATGACATGTTCTTTCTTTTATATTATTCATTACTACATATAATAATCCTGTGAGGTAAATATTTTTGTCTCTATTTCACAGTAAGGAAATTTGAGACATTAAGAGAAAAAATGATTTCCTTAAGGTCATATAGCTGCTGACGTGACTGAGCTAGGACATGAACCCAGTCCATGGGCTCCACATACTGGATTCTTTCTCCTATACCAGTGCTTTTCAAACTTTTATTTTATTTCCTTATTTTATTGTATGTAGTATTTATGCATGTGTTCATATATTTAACAGCAGAATATTCTTTTACTTAAAATGGGTACCAATGAGTCCACTCCAGTGTGTATAAAACAGATTAAATCAGAACTTATTTGATTAACGTGCTCCTGTAAACACACACCTCCTCCTTGCAACACACACACACACACACACACACACACACAAACACACACACTTCAGCCTTAACCTAAACATGCAGTGCATCGTCTCAGAACCTATAACAAAAGATGAAATGACATAAAGTTTGGGCCATTATCATTTGGTCTTTGTTTTTCCCATAACACAGATGCCCACTTGTTCTTTTGTTTCAATACCAGGAATTCCCAAGGCATTCCATAAAATTGAAAAAAATAAGTCAAGGATCACTATATTTATTAGTGTGACCTATGGCTGCTTTAACCACTCCCAAGCTTTAAGTCTTCTTTTCAAAGCCAAGGTAATATGAATACCATTTTTTATAAACCTATTTTTAACTTGGTACTTCCATATGTATGGTGTTTTGTATATAAATATTAAAAGTTATGTTTATAAAGATTTTAGTGATATGAGAAATGTTTATAGTGTAATGATGATAAAAAAGATCTCTGTATACATTGTGATCTCAGCTTTGCCTGCATGATGTATGTGGGTGGAGATGAGTGTATTAGTTCACTTACTCCTAGTTAAATAAAATTGGAGGGACCCGTGCTTAAATATCTCTAGGTGGACAGGTTCTGTGTGATCAATATTGTCTGCCTTAGATCTTTCTGTATGGTCCATTCTTTTGAAAGCATGTAGAAACAGTCAATTTGCCAAAAATAAATATCTGTAGGTACTCTGTTGTGACACTTTGTGATATTATTTGAAACATTTGAGAACACACGGCTGGCTTGGGAGAACATATACATGTTGATTCCAGAATTCTTTCTCTCTGAGTGTGTAGCATTGTCGTTTCATTCTTCATCTGTCTGCATTTTTATGTTTCTTTGTATACAGTGATATTAAAAAAAGGGTACAAAAGACTCTTAGGCTCTTGGCCTTTTATTTAGCATGTTTAAAGATATATCTCTATTTATGGCCTATTAGTATTAAATGAAAATTTGACTTGAAACAAGCCCATCTATGTTTTGAACAAAAGATGCATAAATGCTAATTGACATTGCACATTTTAAATGTCACCATCAGTGTATACATTTGGACGTGAACTAAATTCATGAAGTGACTGCAAGGTATGAATGAAATTATATTTAGGGAGATAAATAGCTTGATAAATCTAAGACTTACAAATAAGTCCTTTGGATTCATGAAAGATAATGTGTGACATGTTATATTACTTTGTACTAAAAGTTTCCTACATCATTAATTTTATTAACTGTGTATGTAAGTTTTTAAACATTTGTACTTTTAGGAAAATATAGAATAGAAAGTGTATGCCATTGTGGAAAAATGTTATGCATTAATGCCAATCCTGAATTCAAAAAGATCAGTGTCACCTTATGTAAACATCTCTATATCAGTTAGATTGCAAGTGACAGTACATTTTATAAGGTCTAAGGAAGCTTACATAAGAACAAATATTTTCCCAATACAATCAAATGCCACTTTGAATAAGGGTCACAGTAGAAGAGATGCAATGGATATGTGTAATGTGTGCTAAATTTGTGATTGCCTTGGGCACTACTAAAGCCACATTGGGTAATTTCACTTGACAGCCAAAAAAGAGGAGCTAAAGAAATGTGGCAGTTTCACCTCCTGTGTCTATTCACAAACTCCCATGGTGACCTCATTAATCTTGGGAAGGAGAAGCACTCAAAGACTGCTGCATAATGCCAAAATGACTGCTTGCAAAAATCGAGATGCAGTCCATCTGCCACTGGTTTTCTTTATGCTGGTGTTTGGCAACTTTATAAAGCGATGTGCCAAGGTGTGCTGGGTCACTGTTGAGGGAGGAGGGTGGTGACTGAACACTGGTTGGAGCAGCAGCAAATGTTTCCCATGCCTGATGTGCCTTCCAGCCATGGGAGCTCAGGCTCCAGCTCTCCCATCTCTTTAATGCTACTGGGTGTCACCATGATGCTGGCAGGAATGGTGGCGAGGAGCATGCAGGCAGCCACTGGGCTTCCTACTAGAGACACTGGACTGTCATGGCATCATTCATGTACTTTGGTGCATACAGGGGATACTGACCTCTAGACTCGGTCTGAGTACACCAGACAATTGGTCGCCTTGGCTAACTTTGCGTTTTTCCAATTGGCCAATTGTTTAATGGCCAAAGTGACTCAATGACTTTAGATTCAACCAACATTTGTTATGTGACTTACTTTGTGCTAGGCATTGTTCTGCTCAGTATGGCACATTTATCCCATTTAATCTTCATAATATTTTAGGAATAATTTTGGTATTTCCATTTTAAATCATTAAACCTAGACCCTTTGTACTATCCTATGCTGTGGCTTTCCTAACTTTAGGGAGAGATACATTAACATTTTTATAAATAAAATTACATCACATAATGTGACATAACATAAAGATGATAAGGGCATCATCTTTTAAAAGATATATATCATTGTTAAAAATCTTAATTAGGCATTGAAAAGTATAACAAGGACCTTTCACTGGTGAAGTGGTTTAAGGGTAGGGAAGTTGCGGCAATGGGATTAGAGTATAATGAGTGACATTAAGCATACACATGTGAAGGCTAGTCCTGAATCCTGTGGCAGGCATTACAAGAGAGGCCATGAGTCAGAGAGGTGCAAATAGAACCAGGAGCACATGTTGTCTTGGATGCCAAAGGAGGAGGAAGTTTCAAGATAGAGCAAATGTTCAACATTGTCAGACATAGAAGAGAGGTACTAAAGGATAAAGCCTGAAAATAGCCATAGGATTTTGCAGTTGGGGCATCAATGCTGACCTTGCCAAGAGTCCCTTCTGTGAAATCAAAAGGGCAAGAAGTAGATATGTGGAATGAAGGGTCAGTATGAAGTGAAGGAAGAGAGAAGACCATTAGTGAATGGCTTAGACCTTCCAAAGGTTTCGCTGGGAAAAGAGTGTGGTTTCTAGAGGGAACACATCTGTAAGGAAGGGGTATTTTTAAAAATTTGAAACAATGAAGAGAGACTCTAGTGTAACTAAAGTTTGAAAGGAGAGGGAGAGAATGGTTTGATTTATGGGAAGGGAATTGAGGGTCAATGTCCCAGAGACAACAGGAAGAGATGTGGGCCAGGGCACAGGGAAAGGATTGATATTGAACTGGATAAGAGACCCCTTGGTCCTCATTATCAATTTGTAAATGCTTATGTTGTGATGTAGAAAGTTAAGGGAATCATAGCTGAAGGCTGCAATTGTCTTAATGAAGCAGGGAAGCCAGTCAAATATTGAAATTGGAAGGGGTAAGTGTTGCACTAGGGACTTCTGAACAAGGTAGTAAAGGCTGAACAAGGTCATTAAGGATAGGAAATGGATGGATAAAATATATAAAAGGGTGTTGCTGAACCTCCAGTGAAAGCTGGCAATCATGAGTTTGTAATGATGCTAAACTTCCTGGTTTGCATAACTATTTTGCTGTGTAAAGCAGAAAGGGTAGATTGTAGGATTGGACCAGGGTTTGGGATTTGGAGTTGTGGGAGAAGGACAGTGGAGGAAAGAAGCTGAAGGTCCTAGAGGGCAAGTAATTTGTATTTGTAGCCATCAGTTCTAGTCAGGGTAGTGAAGGAAGTGAAGATAGAAGAAGCCTAGTAGGCTAGGAGGAATTGTGGAGACCAAGGGATGGCAGGAATCTCTGAGCATGATGTCAAGATGGGGTGGAGGAGTCAGTAAACTATGCTCCAAAATCATCCAGAATAGGTTATAAATGTGGAAGAGTTACTAGGAGGCATAGAGAAATATATAGCTGGGAAAAAAGCATTTCAAGAGACTATAGGTTTTTACATTAAGCATTCAGGATAATGGTCATGATGTTGGATTAGGAATCAACAGGGCCAGATCACCAGTATTCTGATTCTGAGATGTGAGGATAGACAGAAGAATAACCAGTCTTCACTTGAGACCCTGCAGGGAAAGGAGTGTCATCAGAGAAGAGTCTGCTTCCAGTAGAGGTCTGAGTTGGATGAGCATTCTCTCAAGGTTTAGGGAATAGATGAATCCATCTACTATGATCTTAAGGGTCCAGAACACACGATGAGGAGGTTTATGGACAAAGACAGCAATGAGAGCTTGAGGCAGGGAGAAGCAGCGCATCACCATGAGAATGAGGCTGTAGATAAGTAAGGGACTTATATTTAGGACAGTGACCAAAGATGACAGGTATGGCATGGAGGAATATTGAGATATGTTGACCTCAGGTTGGTCCATAACGCCAATGCGAAGCTTTACGGATCCTCCTTGCAGTCTTGTGAGTTGGAGAAAAGTGAGTCATAGGTGAGAGCTCTTGGAGTCCAAAGCCTGAGTTTAGATAAGGATCCCAAATCTGAAGGCTTAGTACTTTACGTCAGTTTTTCGTACCAGGCCGCCAGTTTGCTTGGACGCAGCTTTCAAATTATTTACTTTGCAATAGTCATTTAAAAAATGTCTTACAGGGAAACTTCTGGCCAAAATTATGTCTGGAGCACTATGTGTAGATTTCATTGATTACTGTTTTCCATCTACCTGAGGGCCTTCTGTGGGTTCACTGTCACCATGGACAGAAGAAACAGCCCAACAAGAAAAATAAATATATATATTTTTCATGGACCTAAGCCAAAAATATTTGAAAGCAGGAGAAATATTTAGAAACTCCACAGAAATTTTATAGTGCCACTTGACTGGGATGAAGGCTGGTATTGACTTCTTTTTTCCTGATTATAAAAGTAAGGCATATGCATTGTAAAAAGATATTTAAAATATAAAAAAACAAAAAATCACTTTTAATTTCACCAGCTGGAGGTATCCACTGTTAACATTTTGATGCATATTATTCAATCATTTTTATGTCTATAATTATGCTTTTTAGCAAAAATGAGACCATAGCAACATTTTTAAAATTTTTTCCTGATCGTCTTAGGAATATGATCAATCACATCACTAATACTCTCCCAAACATGGTATTTGATATGGTATTCTATTGACTTACTGTATCTATTTAACCAATCTCCTCATGCTATTTGTGTTATTTTTCATCTTTTTAGAATTATGAATCATGCTGGTATGAAGATTCTTGAGAAATTAATCTTGCATGCATGCATGATTACTTAAGATAAATTCTTTTAAATATAATAACTGGATCAAAGTGTTTCCTTTCACTTTCTCTCTCTCTCTTTCTCTCTCCCTATTCCTATTTCTTTCTTCGTTTCATTTTCTTTCTTCCTGACTTCCTGTCTACCCTTCTTTCTTTTTTTGTTTCAATTTACACTTGAAAGCAAATTTATTTTTGTGATTACTGTGTTGTGAAGTTGTTTGGATGTGTAACTGATTTTAGACCAGAAGCCAATAAACTACAGCCCTTGAGCCAAATCCAGCCTACCTCCTGTTTTCATATGGCCTACGAGCTATTATTAAGAATGCATTTTACATTTTTAAATGTTTGGAAAAATCCAAAGAAGAATGATATTCTGTGATATGTGAAAATTATATGAAATTTAAATTTCAGTGTCTATTAATAAAGTTTGGAGTATAGCCATGCCTATTTGTTTATATACTATCTAAGGCTGCTTTCACACTACTATGGCAGAGTTGAGTGGTTGCAACAGAGACTGTATGGCCTACAATGCCTAAAATATTTACTATGTGGCTCTTTATGGGAAAAGATTAATGAGCTCTGATTTAAACCAGACAGGTTTGGAAAGTTACTATAGATAACACCAATTCTTTAACTTGATTCCAGAATAATTTACTTATATGCTGTACTCCAGTATAAATCAGAATCCACCCCAGTTTCCTCATTTGTAGAATGGGGCTAATATTATAGGGACAATCTCACATGGTTTTTGTGAAGAGTGAATGAGTTCGTAATTTGAAGTACTTGGAATAGTGCCTGGCTCAGAACTGATAAGTAGTGTCACTAGAGGGCTTGCAGCTGCTTGCAAAGTGTCCCATTGGAAGGGTGTTGCTATTCAGTTCAAAAGAGGGAAGTCAGAGTTTGCTTCTTTCGGAGAACGTCACACTGTATCATATGTTTGACACACATCTGCCATCTAAAATGATTGCAGATGTTCTCTCACGTGGCTGTGGTGGGAATTGTTCTTCCTGATCAAGTAGCATCTTTGGGTCGCTGGCTTTGGTGGAGACATCCTGGATGCTTCTGGTGGTTGAATGTGGTTGAATATGTTTCACTTCCTGTACAAAATCACTGTCTGCAGTACATGGGTTGCAAATGCTAGTGCAACAAACAATTTCAGTGAAGGAAATGATAGGAACTACATTGGATGAAGAGTATGTAAAGAAAGAGAAGAGGGACTTGACAGAGTCGAGGGAAGCAGACAGAGGAGAAAAGTCAGAATGTGATGACTATTTTTTAACTTTAAATAAATGTAGGAAAATCATGTTAAAGATACCTTGTGTATTAAGTGCCTAAAAATAATACATAAAAATACAGAAAACATAGGCTTTTAAGTGCATTAGTAGAAATGACTTAAGTACCCAAAGGTTGCCATGTAACCAAAGGTTGGAATTATTTCCATTTTTATATAAGTTAAGTCCTCTCTGTCCTTCTCTCTATATCCATCTTTATTTTCTGCCTCTCCCACCTTAGAAGAAAACAATCTCTCTTATCCTACCAAGACTAATCCATTAGTCCTGCTTCCCCTTCCTCCTCTTGCTCCTGTCCTGCCCCTACCTGGCAAATTTCCCACCTTGCTTGATCAATTATTTCCTTTATCTCCCTTAATCCTCAGCCATTCAAAGTGATGTTTTCTCCAGAAATTTTATCACAGGGTCTTCTTTGGTATTTGGAGGAACACCAAAGCAAAAAAATCTAATATGGATAACAGAGACTAGTCACTGATGTCTCTTAACATAATCAGTTCTCAGTCACTGAGACTGATGGGACACCAAGTTGATATGGCAGCTATTTATTTAAGTATTCACCTTTTAAGTACTTACCATGCTTACTTTGTTCAAAATATTTCAAAACCCATCACAGTATTTTTTTTAACCTATGAATTATTTACATTGCTTTTTCAGTTTCTGAACACACGTGCTGATAGGTCTCTCTCCCTCTTTCCCTCCCTCCTTCTCTCCCTTGTTATCATTTGTTATTGGATCTTGGGACTTTAGAAAGAGCTTGTGTTCTTTATGACAGCATTTCTTTGGCATTTTTGGGAGTTCCTTTATGGCCAATATGTGATCAGATTTTCTAATGTTCAATGTGTGCTTGAAAGAAATGTGTATTCTCTAATAATTGGGTGAGGGTTCTATACAGTTCAATTACATAAAGCTTACTAATTATGTGGTTCAAATGTTCTATGACTGTATTAATTTTTTGCCTGATTGATCTGTCACTTTTTGAGAGATGCGTGCAAAAGCTCTTCTGCTATAATTGTGGATATATCATTTCTTTTCCTTGTAAGCATGCCATTTTTGTGTCGCTTATTTTTAGGCTATAATGCTACTTTACTGACATATTTTACACTTAATCATTATGGAATAAACCTCTTTATTCCTGATAAAATTAATGAAAAATAAAACCTTAAACAAGTACTTATCTTTTAGAAATATTATAACATTTAGGGGATAGGGGCCTACTATTTACCTCCTAAAGTATATACCCTAATTTTTTTAATTTATAAAAGTAACACCTGGTCATTGCAAAAATTTGAATTATTATTGCTTTCTTTTATCTATACATATATTTAATCACTTACAATCACATCAACCAGTCATAATCACTGCCAAGATTTCACCATACAGTGTTCCATTCTTCCCTCTGTATATTTTTTTGGTTGAGATCATATATAAAATGAAATATATTTATCTATCTGTATATATATTTTTTTGAGACAGAGTCTCGCTCTGTCACCCGGGCTAGAGTTCCATGGCATCAGACTAGCTCACAGCAATCTCAAACTCCTCAGCTCAAGCGATCCTCCTGCCTCAGCCTCCCGAGAAGCTGGTGCTACAGGAGCATACCACCACACCCAGCTATTTTTTTTTCTATTTTTAGTAGAGACTGGGTCTCGCTTTTGCTCAGGCTGGTCTCAAACTCCTGACCTCAAGCAATCCTCCCTCCTCTGCCTCCCAGAGTGCTAGGATTAGAGATGTGAGCCATCACATCCAGCCGCGATATTCTGTCTTGATTTGTTTTAAGTGTCACTGTAGCTTAAACATTATCTGATGTAATTATAAACTCTTTTTGGACATCATACCTCTCCACTCCTAACAACCAAGAAAATTACAATGAACTTTGGGATTTAATCAAATATACCTAAAATAGTAAATAGAACAGAACGAAATTAGGAAGTATAGAAACTAAAGAGTATGACTTGACCATCAATCACATTATTTGTACCACAGTTTGGAAAACTTGTATTACAGAATTTCAATGATGGTTGCAGTCCTTGGGGAAAATGTCATAGCAAACATGGAATTTAAGCTAAACATTGATCTCTTCCTCAATGCTAAGCCAATTCCATTTAGCAAAGGTACTAAGGCAGGCACAGACCATGCCCTATAATTCAGAGTGGCTGATGGAAGGTAAATCAAACAGCAATAATGTAAAGGAAATTCTTCAGAGGGATGGGGATACAATTTACTAAGCAGGTTGGGACCAAATTCTGAAGTAATTTGTCAAAAGAGTTGCTATTCTTAGTGAAAGAGAGAGACGCTTGTAGCTGTGTTGCTGTCACATTAAGAAGCTGGTAGTTGGAGAGGAAGAAAGAGGAATTTTTGTGTCCTTATGTGTTATGTGGTCTCAACTACAAATTCCTGTCTATGGAGAAGGAAAGGACAGAGCAGACCTACTTTAAAAAAGGAAAGTAAAAAACATTAGGCTGATTCTGCTAGTGAACTTGTAATTCCAAGTAAGCATAAATCATCACTTTTTATTTTTCTAACAAAAGTATAAGAAAGTATAATTATCCTGATATTAAATAGGAAGGAACCAGATCTTAAGGAGATTGAGTGATTTCATATGGCCAACACCACACGGCAGATCTTAGGGCACTTAGTTTGATGGTTTTTCCATTACTGTGTACTGCTTCTCCAGGGCTCAATGTGATAGTTCTTAATGATGATAACAACGGTTGTAGACCATTTGGGGTTAATTTTTCCTAGCAAAATTCTGCAATGATAAATATCAGAAGGAAAAAAAAATCTCCGGAGAAGGCCAGGCTTATAGTTATTGTTTTATAATTAACCTCTTTTTTTCCTTGTAAAATTTTATGCACATACACAAACGCATGCACACACCAACATATACACACCATCCTTATCTAGGTGTGGATCTCTTCACTGATTTTGCCTGGAATTTGAAGAACTCATTTTACCAATATGCTTAGCTTTTTCTTTAGCTCAAAAAAGTTATCCTTAGTTATATTTTTAATCATTGTTTGTCTTCCAGTTATTCTGGTTTCTTCCTCAAAAATGCCTATGATGCCTAAGACAGCTCTGCCCTTTGTATTTATTTTCCTTTCTCTCTTCTTTTCCATGTTTTAGTTTTTGACTTTTGTACTCTGGAGAGCTTCAGGATGTGACAATTTGGTTTTATTTTCTGTAGTATTTGTTTGGATTTTCATTTAATGTGTCTCTCTCGACCTCCCTTTCCCTTCAGTTTTCCCCATTTCAATAAATGGAACCTTTATCTACCTAGTTGCTCAAGCCAGAAGCTATCTTGTGTCTGAATCCCTACAGACAAATCCTCACCAAGTATCTGTTGAATCATTTCATTTCACAAAGCAAAATAGTGGCTAAGGCAGGGATGGAACCCAGGTCTTCTGGAAGGCGTAGGATGGAAGGATAAAAATGACAGTGACTTTAGATCCGGGAACACCCAAGTTTGTATCCTGGCTTTACTACTTTCTATCTGTGTGTCCACAGGGAAATTACTTAACTTCTCTGAGCACTCATTTTTTATAGAAGTGAAGATAGCTACATTTCAGAGTTACCTTAAAAATATTATATTATTCCATTTATATGAAATGTCTAAAATAGGCAAATCTATAGAAACAGAAAATAGATTGGTGGTTGCCTAGTGGTGGGAGGGTCTGCGGGGAATTAGGGAGAGTTGACTGCCGAAGAGTATGTGGTTTCTTTTTGGGGTGATGAAAATGTTCTAAAATCGATTGTGGTAATGGTTGGAAAACTCTGCAAATATATTAAAAACATTAAATTGTTCACTTTAAAGAGTGAGTTATATGATATGTGAATTAAATTTCAATTAAGCTGCTAAAAAAGTAAAAAAAAAAATGGAGGGAAAATTCCTGAGATGACAAACAATGAAGTCCCTTTGGCCTCAATGGCCCAATTCAACCATTTCCCCTGCTCAATGTTGGCCATCCAGGTCTATGACCCACTGAAACCCCCATAAGCACGTGATCTTAGGCCTGCACAAAGTCTCCTCAGCTACATCACAATGACCACTGTAATAGGATTGCCTTCCTTTAGAAACTCAGCTGGGAAATTTCTAGCCCTTTATAGATTTTGAGAGTTACTTTTGGCAGCTTCCTCAGGTAAGCACAGTGCAAAAATAATTTGCCACCTGGGGCTTCATGGCAGATGGAAGCAAGTGGCCTCTCAAGGTCCCCATCTGAAGAGTTGAGACATACCTCAGGCCTCAATCTTTTAAAAGGTTTGATTCACTTGTCTTTAATGCAAACTATCCTGGCCTGCTAGACCCGATAATTCCAATGCTGAATTATTTGAGACATTTGATAGAGTTGAAGGCATATGTTTTAAGGAGTTTAATTTACTCATCTCCACTGAGAAAGATCTTCCAATGTGGATTTACTCAATGCAGGTTTGCTAGAGACATTTGATATAATCTGGAAGATTTAAGAGGGAAAATACCTTGGGCCTCCATTTTATAAGGGGGGGTCTATCCGTCCGCCTTCACAGCAAACCATTCTGGCCCGTTCTCCTCTACTGACTGAATCATTCTACATGATCAAGGAGGCTGAAAAGAAATGACATGTCTTGGGACTTGATTTTGTAAGTTGGATCTATCCGTTTCCATTGGAACCATCCTAGAGTCCTAGAATTACTCCCAACAGTGCAGATTTGCTCTAGACATTCAGTGCAATCTGGACAACAGAGTTGAGGACATACCTTTGGCCTAAATTTTGTAAGAAGTTTGATCCTCTCACCTTCACACAAACCATCTTGGCTTGTCTCTTGCATGCTGAATTGCACCAGTTGTTCAGTACCTTCTGGAATGTATAAAAGCTAGGGCATACCTTGGGCTGCAGTTTTGTAAGGAGTTGCACCTACTTGTCTGTACTGCAAACCATCCTGAATTAACACCGCCTAAAGTGAAGTCACCTGATAGCAGATTTACTGCAGACATTCTATATGATTAGGGAACCTAAAGTGTGAATATGTCCAGTAGGTCTGAAAGACCAGCTCAGCCCCATCTTGTCCAATTTCAAGGATTACCTTGAAGGTTAAATAAGATAATATAATTATAGTACCTGGCACATAGCAGTCTTAGTGAATATTAGTTCCTTTCTCCCTGCCTTTGGATCCATATCTAGTACCTTCATTAATATGACCAAATTGGCATTTATCATGTATATTTTACACACATATGTGTATGTATGCATATATATTACATATATATCGGTGTATACATATATGTATGAATATGTGTGTATGCATATATATATATATCCTAGAGTAAAATTGATAGTTATTTAAGATTATGTCACTTGAAAGAATGCTGATGCTATTTATCATGAAAGTCTGATTTGAGTATTTGGTGTGAGGGAAGGACATGAATATTTTAGAAAGACAAAATCAAATGTGACTTTGACTGAAAGGAATTAGCACATTTGCATCTTTAAAAACACAGACACTAAAATTAGGAAACAAGCATATTTTTATGGTGTGGGGGAAAGCAACTGTCCCTTGAGTGGCCCATTTCTTCTTGGATCTCCATGCAAAAGGCAAACTGGAGACACGCTGGGGCCAGGGAGGCTGGAGCAACCTAGATAGGACATTGGTAGGGAGGCCATGTGATTGGCCCCGAGGCACCTCACAGACTGTCATCTCAAGTACTGTTGTGGAGCCAAATGCTGAAGTGAATAAAATATGTTCTAGTTATGCTTGGGAGACCTCCAGAGCCCAGCTGCCTTACTTTTCTCCTCCCTTTGCTTTCTTTTGCCAAGATAATGCTAGAAGGGAAAGGCGAGAGGAGAGGAGAGGGCTGGGCTAACTCCATCACTGAATTATATATGTTACATTTTTATTTGCACTAGGAAAAGCTTGGATTACCTACCAGGTCCATGTTTACTTAGCAACTTTAGGTTGGGAGGGAACTAGGAGGAGTGCTAGAAGGCCTGATCTTTCATTGACCTTGGGAAAATTGCTTTGACTTTCTGAGCATCGACTTCCTTATTTGCAAAAATAGGGATAGTGATAATAATGCTTTTGCTGCTTTTTTCACATATTGCTTGTTATCAAAATATGAAGCTCCAAACAGAAGATATTTTAAACCCCTTCACAGGTTCAAGTAATTCACATTTAAATGAGACTAAAATGTTTAGCTCAACTAAAAGAAGAAAAAATATTGGCACAAGTGAAACATTTTCTACATGTCAAAATAACAGTTTTTTTTTTTTTTTTGAAAAATGATGACATGTATTGGTAATGGAACAGGGAGATAGGCACTTTGATAGTCTTCTAGTTAGGGTTGAAATTATATTTTATTTCTGAGGACAACTTGGCAATAGGTATCAAAACCTTAAAAAGTTGTGAAGCCTTTGATACAGCAATTCCACTTCTAGGAATTCGTTTGAAATAAAGAATCAAAGATATTCATAGTGCCATTTTTACAAGGAACTTTGATGTAGGTTCATTTCTTATAGTAAAACATAGATACAACCTTACATCTAGTAACAGAAAGTTAGTTAAGAAAATGGAACACATTATGAAATACAATGCAATTGTTAGGAAACATATTGTTAAAGACTATTTATCAATGTAGGGAAGTGCTCTCAAAAGTAGACATCTTTGTTTATGTATCTTTCAGCACATTGTAACATTCTTTATAAGAATGATATTGGGTGAAGCAAACCATGACATATTGAGCAGTAGAGGATTAGTTAATACTATAATGCATGCTCTGATGAAATATTAAGCAGAGTTAAAAACTGTAAATTTACTGTCTTTCCTAACTAAGTCTATAAGTATATTAACGCAAATGCTAAGTGAAAAAACACACTACATATTCAGTATAATTCATAATATCTGTAATACATATTATCTGTATAGGAAAATACAAGAGACATTAATAGTATCCTGAAATAATAAGTCAACTTTTCTAGTAAGGGGATTATGTGTTTTAAATGTTTTTATTTATAAATTTAAAATCAAATGTACCAAGTAAAATGATATTTGAAATTTAAAAAGATTATAACAATGCTAAAGATTGAATGTGTTCCCCCTAAATTGATATGTCGAAGCCCTAATTGCCAATGTGATGGTATTTGGAGATGGTGCTTTTGAGAGGTGCTTAGGTTTAGATGAGATAATGAGTGTGGGGCCCCTAAAATGGGATTATGCCCTTATAAGACGAGAATGAGACACCAGAGCTTTGTCTCTCTGCCATGGGTTGATGCAGCAAGAAGGTGGCCATATTCAACCAAGATGGGAGCCCTCACCAGAACTCAACCATGCTGGCACCTTGACCTTGTACTTTCATCCTCCAGAACTATGAGACATAAACGTCTCCTGTTTAAGCCATCATGGGTATGGTATTTTATTATAGCAGCCCGAGCTGACTGAGACAAATGACAACAAAACTGGATGGGCTGCTTCCTACTTCAGGATCTCATGTTGCATTTAGTTGCCTTGTCTCCTTAGTCTCTTCTGGTCTGTGACAGTTCTCAGTCTTTTCTTATCTTTCATGACCTTGACACTTTCAAGGTCTACTGATTAAGCATTTTTTAGAATGTTCCTCAATATAAGTTTTTTTAAAGTTTCCTCATGGTTAGATTCAGATTGTGAATTTTTGGCAGGGATGACACAGAAGTGTTATTGTGTTCTTTCCAGTGCATGATATTAAGAGTTACATGATTTTGCTGTGTATCCTTACTGGTGATATTAACCTTGTTCACTTAGGTGATGTGGTGTCCCAGGTCATTCCACTATAAAGATACTAATTTTCCCTTTGTCTTAATTAGTATCTTATTGCAAAATACTTTGAGATTATGTAAATACTCAACCAGGAAAGGTACATTACTGGAATAACTGGTGAAATATGAATAAAATCTGTAGTTGAGTTTATAGTATTGTATCAGTGTCTGTCTCCTAGTTTCAATAATTTTACTATGGTAATATAAGAAGTTAAAATTATGGGAAACTGAGTAAAAGGTATACAGGAACTGGAAACCCTTGTACCCTATGAAAGAAGCAGTTACTATTGCTCTCATATATTGCAGGCCTATTGTGTGTCTGGTATTTCACTTTGCAAGAGATGTAGAGCATTCTGGTCAGGACCCTTTTCTTCCAGTCTTGGCTCACTGTGTGACCCTGGGAAAATCACTGGCCCTCTCTGGGCCTCTTTTCCTCCTCTAAATCATTCATGGATGAGCTAGATCATCTCGTAGGGTACAAGGGTTTCCAGTTTCATTCCATGAGAGGAACTTGTCTTCTCAGTACCAAAGTTGAGGGAAATTGTATACTCTATTTTTGTGATCATTAGTAATATCTCTCCCAAGATTCTTAGGCAGCAGCAATCCATCAGCACTTACAGCCATAAAACATCATGGGAAGGTACCAACAGTGGCTACTAAATTCCAGGCCAGCCTTATTATCCTCTTTCTGATGGTCCGATTCTGAGCTTTAATATCAATGAGCCTGTAATGGCCCTGCAGCCTCCATTTCAAAGGAGGCTTGTGGTTGTGCAATGCACGAAGATGCATAGGGAGGGAGGTAATGGGGGCTAGAATCCAGCTTATGCTCTGCTAAGTAAGCCTGGAGCCCTGACTTGGGGCTGCCTACTCCCAAGGAAGGGACACTTTGTTCCCCCAAAGTCTCAGTCTACATGTGTCTATAGGATTGTATCTACCTTGAGGGGACAGGTTTTCTAATTCACAGAAGTGCCATGTAGGCTAGTGGAGGCCCTGGTGAGAATTCAAAACCAATTCTGTCTAAATCTAAAGGCTGTGTTTTTCCATGTTTACTCCAAATCCTGCATTTTTAAATCTTTACTCAGAAAGCTGGATGAGATTTTAGGGAATATCTAATCCAAATCTTGTCTTCTATAGCTCAGAATCTCGGCCCTTGATGGTTAAGTGACCTGCCCACGTTCACCCAGTACAGATATCACTCTGAAGATATCATACAGCGCATTTCTGGAAAAAAAGGAAATCTGTAATTTCTCAAATATCATGAAGTCTCCAGGCCTGGACACATGCTGTACAGGCAGGATTTTTTTGAGATGCCAAAAATGGGCTCTCAACATTACTTTACTTTATTGTTTTTAGAGTAACTCAATGGTCTTTATTTTAAAGTCTTTAAAAATCTCTACCTAGAAATCTATGTTAAATATTCATTTAATTCAAGGCTAGCAGATATTGTAGCTTATTTGGGGACTCTAACCTTGAATTTTGGGGTTTTAATGTAACATAGGGGTGTGAGCACGGTTTGGGCTTGGATGAATCTTAGTTCTGGGGTGCTTCCCCGTGGTAGTTATACAACTCCGGGCTGGCCATTTAACTACACTGAGATGCGTAACCTGATTTTTTCCTACATAATAGTAAATCATGAGTGTTTTACTCATGTCATTATCCTTTTACATCATTATTTTTATGTTTGTATAGTATTCATTGTGTGGCTCCACTGTTGAATTTCATCAGACTCCTATTATGGTTATGTTTGTATTATTTTCTATAGCTGTGATGATTTCCTTTATAGCTTTATCTTTGTGAGACCTCTAATTTTGAATATTATTTTCAGATGGGATCTGCCTGCTCCAGATATCTATGACAATACTAGGAAGTTTCTCTAGTTAAGGAATTTCTAAATGTGAAAAATTAATAATAATAGTTACTATTTATTATCTATGGTGTGCTAGGTTCATTATAAAGAAATACTTTGGGTTAGGAAGTTTTCAAGATGGGTATCACCAGTTGTCCGCCCCCAGCTGCAGGAAAATCCAGTGACAAATGTTGTGATAGCTGTGATCAGCATAGCCTCCTGGTGTTCTGGCCAGGACAACTCAATCCAGCAGTAAAATAAAATTCCAGGACACTAAATCAGTTGCTAAATGGAGTTCTTCCATATTGACAAACTGACTTTTAGGGAGGAAAGTTTTCATTTTGATACAGTTATTAAGGGGTCTTTTCTGGTAGTTAAATACAAGTACCATTTCTCTCTGGCTTCCTCTTGTCTTTATTCCTAGCTGGAGATGTTAAAAACATCAACAGGATAAAGGAAAAAACTTACTACCCAGCTTGCTCTGGCATAGATTTGATTCATTTGATTTTCCAACTTGCCATGGCGTAGATTTGATTCATCTGTAAGTGGCAGCTGACAGCCAAGTATACATGTTTAAGGGAAGAGTATAAAAACCTTAGCCCTCATCTTGCTTCTAAAACAGTTATTTAGTTATTGTTAACTTCTGTTTTCCTCAGCGAAATCCAGGGTATTTGTATATACTTTCTAGTGCCCAGAATATGAAATACAGAAATTCACTAAGAGACCAGCTGCAATAGGAAAGATGCCAGCAAGCAGCTCAGAATGAGGCGACAGTGTACAATTTTCTCTTTCACCCTTTACTTAACCTCAAAACTCCATTCATGCTAGTTTCAGCTTCTGCTTTCTGTGATTGCATTTTAAAATGATGCAGCTAGTTGGACTGGCTGTCCCATTCACCTAAGTTGTAAACAAGTTCTTGGGTTTCAGAAATAGAGGAAGTTTGTGCTCCCTGTGTGATGCATGTGTTATAATCATATATACTAATGCTTGCAAACTCTTTCAAACATACTCCTTTTGCATGCTAATGGCAGATCAGAGCTATTTTGAATGACAATGTTTACATTCAGAACCTGGAGCCTTTTAGAAAAATTGTAACAAATTTTGGCACAATTTCAGTCTGTATGCTTTCCTACATGTTTATACAACATGATTCGGAGATCCCAGCTGAGGAGCCTATGATAATAGCTCATTATTATATAGTATAGATTCCATTCAATTATTCATTCATTCATTCAGCAAATGATTATGGAGCACTTGGTATGTGCCTTTTCACCAGTAATGGGAATGAGAAATCTGATTTGCTAACTTAATTGCCAAGTTAGCCTGCTACAGAAGATATGACAACTTGAGAGATGTTAGCATATGGATAGTTGGAACCAGAGAGCGGATGATATTCACAGCAGGAGAGAATATAGAGGGAGAAGAGGAAGGGGTTAATAAAGGAGACTTTGGAACACAAGATTTAAGTGTTCTAAGTAAAAGAGCCCATCAAAGAGACTCTGAAAGACCACATAGTGAGTTATGTGGAAAATGATTCTGCTCGTTGTTGGTTACTAGGGAACAAGTGAAAACCAGAGAGAACAGTGATTAAATTTTACAAATCAAACTATTATTTTTATGTGTAATGATAAAACAATGGTCTGTTTTCATTATTATAATGAGAAAATTCTTTCCTATCTTCAAGGGTGTTATAGGTTACAAATGAAATCATATCAATTATGTTTTTGTCCCCTCATCAACATTGACGGTGAACTCACAAATGAATAGCATGTTTTATATATGCTTAGTTTATTGCCAAAATGTTTTACGTTTATTTTATAGCCAAGAGCTGAATGATAACTGTTAAGAAAAGAAACGCTAACTTCACAACAATCCCTGAGAAATTTCCAGTATAAACTCAAGAATCTGTTTATTTTCCCTGATGTATGTGATGACTACTACTACCATCAGCTAATTTGCTAATGTTAACATTTTTTATACATCGTTCGGACCAGCACTTTATCCACTATCCGAGTCAAGAAGTCATTTTGGTCAATGTTAAGATTATTCAATTAAGTGAACATCAGCGAAATCTTTGCTTTAGCTGAAAATTATCTGATTTTGAATTTCAAAATTTAATTAAACGAACTTAAGCTCCCTTTGCGGAGCTGCACATCTGGAGCTCCTTGAAGGATTTGCACCTTCCATTTTGCTGCTGCTTCTGGTTCCACCAGTACTGGCAGCATATTCAGAATAAGCCAGAGGGTTGTTAGTAGAGTAGGAGCAGAGTAGAGCAGGAGTGAACACTATAAGGGAAGGGGAAGGATGGGGCAGGGCAAACATTGACCCTGGGAGATCCGGAAATTTAATATAATTAGATCCCTAGAAAAACAGAGGGTACTTACTCTTGCTTCTACCAAAACTGCTGCGACCTCTGTGGATGTGACACAACATTCCTGCTATACCTCAGAGAAACCTTGAAAAGCCTTTTCTGTCTCTTGCCCATATCTCTAATTCTTGGGTGTGTTGAGGTCAAATCTCCTGAAGTATGGCTGGGCCATTTAGTTTGGTTCATGCCTCCAGAAGGACACATACATTTTAAAAGCTGTACTGATTTATTTTCTTTCTTTTGAAGGTTTTTGAAGTTTTGTTCATTTTATGTGTTGTTGCACAAGCAGCATTATAACAGTGTTAAATATTTGGCATGAAGAGATGGCAAGATAATGAGTGATTTTTAAAAATGTTCTTTCTGTTAATATTCCATGTTTCCTTCCTGTGAATCTTTATTTTGATGTGCTTTTCATAATATCATGTGACAAGAAAACCAAATGTAACACATTTCTATTTTTAAAATAGATTCAATGGGAAAATTGGGTTGCTTTGTAGAAATTTACTCTAGAGCCAATTTAGTTGGTATGTCAGCCTTCTCTTTAAAAATGTTTCCTTTATGTGGGAAAATGTCCCCTTCTTTCTTACCACGTGGAGCAGTACATGCTCCTGATGATGCAGTGATTAACTGGATTTGCTAGCACAGTATAGGGCATGTTCAGCTTCAAGTACATGGTATAGTGGAAAAAATTCAGCCTAGGGTAAGTGTGGGGTCATGGCACATGGATTCAGTTCCTGGCTTTGCCATCGTTTGATCTTGGACCTGGCTTGGGCCTCAGTTTCCTCATGAGAAACATGAGACGGATTGTGCTAGATGAACTCAAAGTGTTATTCTGGTTGTAATCACCATGGTCAGTCATGGAGCCAGCCTTCATTGTTCTGATAGAGCAAAATATAAAAACAAACAATCCTACCACTAGCAAGTTTCCGAGCACATATGCAGAAACACCTGATGGTTAAGGGTATGGGCTCTGGAGCTAGCATATTTGGGTTTAAAGCTTATCTTTATCACTTAACAAACTAAGTGACTGTAGTTCCTCAAACTCTCTATGCCTCAGTTTTCTCATCTGCCAAATGGGTATAATAATATGACTGGTTATCTGGTTGTTGTAAGTATAAAATGAGTTAATGCACTACAGCTTTCATATTCAAGAACTGATTATAAACAGAGTGCTAAATTTTTTTTATAAGTAGTCAAGTTGTATGGTATCTATATAAGACCACATATGCCAGCAGTCTTTTTATCTCTCAAGATTCCTTCTAGAAAAAAAAGTCACGTTTAATTTTATGACTAGAGGGCTTTTATTCATCAAACATGTGTCTCCTAATAAGATTATTCCAATGCTAATAATTTTGCTGAGGAAATTGTATTTTAATTTACTATTTACTTATTTTGAAACAATAATAGTTTAGGTAATGATTTAACTCATTTCTTTAAGACCAGCATTTGGCAAATTGGGAACCACATTCAGTAATCACTCATATTTGTAGATAATAATCTTCCTGGGGTTTAGAAAGAGTCAAGGTCCTTTTTGATTGCCTTTGGGCAGAGGCTGGTCTATTTTTTCTTCCCCTGGACTCTCAGCTGGAAGGAAGCACATGTACGATTCAGTAGCTCCATGCGGGTTCTGCTTGGAGTCCCCACTTGTCCAGAGTAACCTTGGACAAAGCCTGGAAGCACTTTCAAGCTATTCCTGCCTGTTTGGCTACCAGCATTTCTCATCTTCTAAATTTTATTCACAAAGAGTTGATTCCACATCTTTGCAATTGTGAATCGTGCTGAAACAAACAAATGAGTGCATGTGTCTTTCTGATGAAAAGTCTTTTTCTTTCAGTAGATGCCAAGTAGTGAGATTGCTGGATCAAATGGTAGGTCTACTTTTAGTTCTCTGAGTAATCTCCATACTGTTTCCCATAGAGGTTGTACTAATTTGAGTCCCAACAACAGCATATAGCCTTCCTTTCTCTCTGCATCCACACCAGCATCTGTGTTTTTATATCAACCAGGGGGAGGGGGGGAGGAGAGGATAGGGGGAGGAGGGGAGGGGCAAAAACTTACCTAATGGGTACAATGAACAATAGCAGGGACTCAAGCATTACAAAAGCAGCCCATGTAACTTAAAACATTTGTACACCCTTAATATTTTGAAATTAAAAAAAATTATATTCACAAAGATGCTAGTAGGGCATTTAGGTTAAAGGTCACTTTTATTTTTAATCTCTGTGATAAACCAGAATGATTGGGGAGGTGTCATCACAGGAAACTCCATTCTGTTTACCAGAAATATTAGGTAGGCAGAGGTATAGTGGAAAGCCATAGACTGAAAGACAGCAGACTTGAGTTCTCTTCCCATCTCTGCCGCTAATCGCTGTCCCTTTTTCTCTCTGTGTCTCTGTAAAATGCTTTGATTCTATAAATTTTGTTAGCTTGACTGGTTAAAAAGCAATAAAAAACAAAATCCTGGGGCATCAGTTTCTATCCGTGAGTCTGTGAAACGTTTAGTTCCTTGCCACAACATGTTTGCTGTGATCTAGATACAGCCTAAACTTTCTCTTCCACATAGAACTAATGAAGGATGCTGATGTTTTCTTTCTTACTTCACAGGGGTGTCATGAGGACAAGCATGCTAAAAGTCAGGGTGCACCATTTGAGCTCTTTGGGAGGAAGCTTCTATCCAACTAAAAGGCATTAGTATGATAAGGTGTGATGGCATTAATATTTCCCCAAACTGCCTTTATTCTATTAGTGCTGTAGGTAATTTTTGTGACTAGGGAACGTCTCCAGTTGTGCTTTCATTTTAATGAGAACTGATGACAGAGTTGTTTCATTGCTCTTAAGGAAAATAAATACAAAAATTTAAAAAAACGCACACAGTTAACTGATACAGAAGCTCAGTACATTACATTTTTACCTTGCTTCTCTGCTTATAAAGCAAAACAAAACCACAAACAAAATGCTGAGGTCCCTTCCGGTTCTGGTCTTTATTTCCCACCAGTCAAAGCTTTTCATTTTTTAAAATTGTAGTAAGAACACTGAACAAGAGACCTATTCCTTTAACAAATTTTTAAGTGCATAATACTGTTTTGGTACCTATAGACATCATGTTATATAGCAGATCTCTAGAACTTAATCATTTTACATAACTGAAACTTTATGCCATTTGAATACTGAACAATATTCCATTGTATGTATACAGCACATTTTCTTTAGCCATTTATCCATTGGTAGACATCTGGGTTGTTTCCATATCTTGGCTATTGTGAATTAAGCTGTAATGAACATGGGAGTGTAAAAATCTCTTTGAGATCCTGATTTCAATTTTGGGGGGTAAATACCTAAAAGTGGTATTGCTAGATCATATTATAGTGCTATTTTTAATTTTTTGAAGAACCTCCATACTGTTTTCCATAGCAGCTGCCCCATTTTATGCTCCTACCAACAGTGTACATAAGTTCCAATTTCTCCACATTCTCATTAACATGTATTAGTTTTGTTTTTTTTTAATCTAGTAGCCATCCTAACAGATGTGAGGTGATATCATACTGTGTGGTCTTGATTTACCTTTTGCCAGAAATAAACCCATGTACGTAGGATCGACTAATTTTGATAAGGGTGCCAAGAATACGTATTGGGGAAAGGAGACTGTTTTCAATGAATGGTGCTGGGAATACTGGATATCCATATGCTTTTGCACGAATGAAATTGGACCCTTATCTTACACCATGTACAAAAATCTACTCGAAATGGATTAAAGACCCAAATGTAAGATATGAAACTGTAAAACTCCTAGAAGATAACATGGGGAAAAAGCTCCTTGACATTGGTCATGGCAATGATTTCTTAGATATGACACTGAAAGCACAGGCAACAAAAGCAAAAATAAACAAGTGTGACTGCATCAAAATAAAAAGCTTCTGTACGGCAAAGGAAACAACAGAATGAAAAGGCAGCCTATGGAATGGGACAGAATATTTGCATACTATATATATGATAAGGATTTAATATCCAAAATATATAGGGAACCCTTATAACTCAATAACAAGAAGAAAATATTCCTATTAAAAATGTATCTTAATAAATTTTTTTTAAATGGAGTAATAGATGAAACAAAAAAAAATGGGCAAAGGACTTAGACATTTCTCCTAAAAAGTCATACAAATGGCTAACAGGTATATGAGTGCATGAAAAGATGCTCAACATCACCAATCAACAGGGAAATATAATTCAACTCTCATTTATAGATAGGGAAACTGAGGGTCAAAGAGGAATGTTATTTGCCCAAAGACTCTCAACTAGCTGGTGGCAAAGCTGAAAGGAGAACCTTGGCCTTCTGATTTCTGGGCCATGTTTTTCCCACTCCAGCTTGGGCTGATTTTTGCTCTGCTGCTGGATTGTATGTATAAAAGTTTCTCTTCTCCCAGTCTGTGAACACATGGATTCTATTATATTTGGCTGAAATAATTATTTCTTGAGCATTTCTTGTGCAACTTCTTCTATAGCTTCCTGAGTTTCCACATACAAATCCATTACCGAAATGCAGAAGCCATTTTCCTCCACTATCAATAATTTGTTCTTCATTCAGATACACACTTTCTGAGTTTGGGCTTTGTCCTTTTTGGTTTTCCTTAGCACAGATGTGTCCTGATTATTGGAGGGGCTGGACAAGGAAAGTGACATTCCATAGGGAAAGGGCTGAGGATATTGGTAAAGAAAAGAAAATGGTGGGGCCGGGCACAGGGGCTCATGCCTGTAATCCTAGCACTCTGGGAGGCCAAGGCAGGAGGATCGCTTGAGCTCAGGAGTTCCAGACCAGCCTGAGTAAGAGTGAAACCCCGTCTCTACAAAAAATATAACAATTAGTTAGGCATGGTGGTGCGTGCCTGTAGCTGGTGCATCCTGTAGCTGGTGCGTCCCAGCTACTTGGGAGGCTGAGGCAGTAGGATCGCTTGAGCTCAGGAGTTTGAGGTTGCTGTGAGCTAGGCTGCTGCCACAGCACTCTAGCTCAGGTGACAGAGCGAGACTCCATCTCAAAAAAAAAAAAAAAAAAAAGGTGGAATTTGAAATAAGAAAAAAAGGAAGTGTAATGGCTCCTTAGCCCTCGTAGCATTACATCTCCCAGCCCTGACCATAATCAAAGCACAACTACATCCCTTAACTGAAATCAGATCCCTGAATACTGACAATACTCCCAAACTCAGATGAATTTCCAGACTTGTGCCCACCTTATCTCTGGTCACACCTGTATACCTGACCTTAAGGACCTTCTCCCAACCTTGATTACATTGTTCAGCCTGAAAGAGCCACTCGAGCTCTGACTATTCTACCACATAAATCAAGTCCTCCACTGTCGACTGCACCCCTACCCTCACGCCCTCCAAAGTGGTCATATTCCTCTAGTATTTAATACACCCTTGCTGACTCTTTTACTAAGCTTTGCCAAACCACTAGGCTCTGAGCAGATGCCCAATCTGATCCTTGATCCCGACCAGCTGGCTGCTTACTCTGGAAGTTTGATCTAAGGCAGAAGTGGAAGCAAAGGAATTAGGTGAATAGAGAGGTGTGGGGGAGGGATAGAAAAATAAGTGGTGAGAAAAAGGGTGGGGGGATTGAGTACGAGAGGGGCTTTATGGCATGGATCCAGATCCTAGAATTAGTGCCCTGTGCTTGTGCATGGATATTGGGAACAAGTTGAATAAAGTAGGCTGCTCCCCAGTTTTCACCACTCTGTGAACTGTGGTCCAAGTAGACTCTTGTACTATGTCACCTGAACCTGATGGGCAGGACTGATTGAACATTCTCTGCAACCTTGTGTGGGTGAATTGATCTGTGGGCCCTTCAAAGGAATATGTCCTACCCATCCTCATATCTTACCCTTCACTCCTAGCATGTTGGCATATACCCGGCATATAGTAGTTGTTCAATATAGGATCATTTATTCAGAATAATTCTTGCATTACTTAGCATGGCATATGAAGCCTTGATTCTTGACTGCCTTGTTTCTCACCATGATAAGCCCTCTCCTTGGTGTTCATTTGTGTGTGTGTATGTGTGTTACACACACACATACACACACACACACACACACACACGCACACACTCCTCTCTGTTCCAACTGTGGTTCTCTGACTGGAACATATTCTCTCATCTCCCCTTACCATTGCATCTGCTGTTTATCTACCTAGAATGTACTTTCCCTCTAACTCTTGCTCAATCTTCCAGCACAAACATTACCTTGTGCAAAAACCTTTTCTTGCTGACCTTAGAACTTCCCCAGTTATTCCTTTTTTGTATTCTGATAGCATTCCACTCTTAAGGCATCTTTGCCATAAGAGCGAAATAAGCAAAACTCGGCAGTTTTGTTTCTGATCTCATCCTATATTGAACTGTGAACTTGTAGAGGGCAGAAGCTGCATCTTATTCATCTTTTTGTATCCCTGGTGCTTAACTCAAGGCCTGGCACATATTACACGTTCAATATCTGTTTCCTAAATATGTGAATGGAAACCTTCTTCCTACTTATCGTCTCTGCTGTATTTGAGCCTTTTAGTCACTTCTTCTATTGTTTTTGTCTGTAAACTGAATGCGTAGATTAAGAAGTCAGCAAAATTAATGGACATTGACAAGCAAACCCTGTTTATTCGTACCATCAAGAAAATAACCTGTATCTCTCCTAAACATGAATTTCTTCTATGCTTTTCCTGCCATTAATGCCAAAAAATACTCTGGAAGCATCCATAGTGCTATCATTACTATTCTCTAGAGATTATTAGCATTTATGAACCAGCTGTTTCATGGGAAGAACATTAGCAATTGTTTTGCATTTTGTAGCTAATTGCAGGAACAAAGTGGCAACTAATGCAGAATTTGGTTTTTCAAAGAAAACATTCTCCCCCTAATCAAGTCCACATGGTAAAGACAACATGAAATTATTACTGATCAGCACTTATGAGCCAGGAGAGTGATGAAGTGGTAGATTCTTTTTGATTCCTTGTTAAGATTTTGAAAGGTAAGATGTTACATATTTCAGGGAAATTTGCAGAATCCAGTCATGCAAATGCTGAAGACTTAAAATCAGGTAAGGTTTGGCTCAGGAATTAAAAGGAATAGGTAAAAAGTGCTTCTGAACATTACAGAAGCCTAGACTGATAGAGATGGAAAGGCTTTTAAAAATATCTAGTTCAATTGTCCTCAATTTCATTTTTGCTTATATACCTCCTAAAAGGATAAAAGCATTTTGAAAAACTACATAACTGTTCATATGCCTTTATATATGTTTATGTATGTGTGTATATATATGTGTGTGTATATATATGTGTGTGTATATATATGTGTGTGTATATATATACACACATACATATACACATATCTTGAGTTTAAATGATTGCAAAGGAAATTATTTTGAGAAAATTGTATATTTATCATACGCTTTAAATATATTTTTATCACAACCTTAACATTGCTCAGTTAACTCAGTTATGAAAAATGTCCACCATGTAACCTCAATAGTGAAACCAGTCCTCATTGTGAAACTAATCTTCCAACTCAGATTGACTTCCTATTTTAAATAGTCTGATTTCATTATATTTCCATGTAACAAGCATCTCACCACTGAATTCTATCTTGAAGAGAAGTAGCTAAGGCATGAAGCCTTGCCATGGTTTATCAGCTGGATGAAATACAGGCAGTGTCTCATCAATGCTCCTTGCCCAAACACTCTGCATTGATCTCCAGGGACTGCTTTTGCAAGAGAGAAGTTGTTCTTGAATCCTTCCTTTGTTGTTTGGTACCCCAGAGGATTTTACCCCCTGGTTCAATCGTCCATAGTGAAGTTCAGGATGGTGAAGAGGTCTGTCTCTCTCTTTTGTCAAATGGGAAAAGGGATGTTGTGAAAATGGAAGTGGGAAAGGACAGACAGCCCGGGCTACTTACCCTCAGGAAAGTCAGATACTGAAATTTGAAAGTGTCCGATCTTGTCTACTTCTCCCTCATTGTGCTGATGAGCCAAATGAGACCTAGAAAAAAGAATGAACTCACCAAGGGTAGAAAAGCTTGTTAATGAGTGGCAAAGCCAGTACTGGAATATAGGTATTTTGATTTCCCAACTAATGTGCTTCCTATCCCATGATATCTCAGTAATCTCTTATGTTTAAGTGATTGTAGTCTCTTTAGCTATTCACAGTAGGGTTTTCTCATAGAAGATAAGAGGTCTGACCTTGACATTTCTTCATAGGGAGGTGTGTGTACACAGGATGGTTAGTTATTTGTTTATATATGCTCTGAAATTAAAGTGGGTAGGTTGACTATTTACCAAGCCTTCATTCAAAACCCTGCAATGTAAGAAGTTTGCTCCATAGTAGTGGAAAAGGCACTTTATTATGGAGCCAAAACCTCTTGATGCTTATCAATTTTTTGAATAGTTCACTATGTACCTTATATTGTTAATTTCCTGGATTTAATTGTAAGGTCTCAAAGTGCATAAATTCTGTCTTTTACTTCTTTATCTCAAAATCTTTTAAGACACTCAGTAATCTGGTGCATAAATGACTCTGGAGTCAAATTGCCTTGGTTCAAATATTGATTTGCCACCTGCTAGCAGTATCACTTTGGACACAGTGTTAACCTCTCAATACCTTTGTTTCACCCACTGTAAAATGGGTTGTAAGGATTGAATATACGATATATGTTAAGTGCTTAGAAGAACCTGGTATAATCATAAAAAGTACTCAATAAATTGTTATCATCATTATTGACTGAAACATTCAAGTAATCTAACCTTAAGAGCACTAGGGTATCTAGCCCATAGAGACTGAACAGATTGGAAAGTACATTAAATTCGCCCAGAGACAAGCTCCCAGGGAGACAGCAGACCTGCAGAAGGAAGAGGCTGCGCACTGTGATGGTAGGTTTATCATGTCACATCTGCAATAATGGTTTAGGATAATACTGTCCACTGAATCGTTCTATGATGATAGAAATGTTCTATATATATACTACCTGATATGATAGCTACTTGTCACATGTGGCTCTTGAACACCTGAAATGTGGGTAATCCAAACAAGAAACTGAATGTTTCATTGTATTTAGTATTAATTAATTTGTAGTGAAATTTAATAACCACATGTGTGGCTAGTAGTTAACATTTTGGCCAGCACAGGTTTGAGACATCAAATTTGTTTTTGTCAATTACCTTAAGTCTTTGAGTAGTAAGCCAGCTTCAATGGATCATAAGACAGTGAAGGTAAGACTGACTCAAGGACAATAAGTGCCAGCTGGTTGGTAGCAGAACAGTGACTTGGAATTAGGGGCCAGTTCCAAGTAGGGCCTCATATGTCCCTCTTCCAGCTCTGTCCCTCCCTTTGTTACCCCCTTCATCTCTCTCTCTAGCTCTGCTTCCATTTCTTCCCTTTTATCTGCATTCTCCTCCTTCATTCCCCCTTGTTTCCTTACAGTCAGACTCCTCAGCCAAATATATTTTGAGACATGTGCACGTGTAGGTAAGTTCTTACCAATTAAGGTCAGTAAGATATTCATGAGGAAGTGTATTAAGACACTTGTGGTGCAAAGGCCAATTGCTTCAGAATGGAAGGTGATTGTGAGAAAGTTGCAAGCTATGGCAAAAAGAAACCTTTTCCCACACTATTTTCATAAGAAGACTTACCCTCCATCAAGTTAGTATAGATTCTATTGGTCAATTAAGTAGTAAGTCACAGGCAAGGTCATTTAAGATTTTGTGGACTCTCAGCAACGGTTCTCACTATCTACTGGAGTTAGCTACATGTGATATTTCAATGCCTTCCTCATAACACATTATATTTTGAAAGCTTAACTAGTTAGTCCTTTAACAGAAAGAGAAACAATATAGTCAAGCCAAATAAATGAATTGCACTTAATAAATATATTTGGAAGTTGAAGAGGTACTGGCTGGACCACATGAACTGCAAATCATTCATGTTGTTATCCAGGCAGTGCTTGGGGCCAGTGTTTGTCATGTGAACAAAATTTATAGACCTTCTAAAACAACCCCTTCCTCCATTTCTAATACCCAGGTTAAAACAGTTGTTAGTATTTTAAGTATTTTAAATGTGCACTGAATCATAGTTAATATCTTAAATGACTTGAACATTTGCCATTGTAAAAGAAGTTATTTTATAGAGCACTATAAAACTTCTTTTTATTTGTGGAATCCATCCGTATTAAAATTATAATTTCAGCACCTTTCTGTGGAAAAAATGGTAACTGACCTTTTATTCCATTTTACCATGGAAAAAAGGACTATAATTTCAACAATCAAATTCCAAATGTGTTATTGTGCTTGTTTTCTTTTCATAAAATGTCGTTCTGTCCATCTGCTAACAGCCCACCTTAATCCATTTTCAATGGCCTTTTTTTTCCCCCAGGAAATTCTTACAAAAATTATTTTTTTGAGACAGAGTCTCATTATTGTTGCCCTGGGTAGAGAACAGTGGCGTCATCATAGCTCACTGCAACCTCAAACTCCTAGGCTCAAGTGCTCTTCCTGCCTCAGCGCCCCCAGTAGCTGGGACTACAGGTGTGCCACAACACTCAGCTAATTTTTTCTGGTTTTAGTAGAGACAGGTCTCGCTCTTGCTCAGCTGGTCTTCAACTCCTGACCCCAAGTGATCCTCCCGCCTTGGCCTCCCAGAGTGCTAGGATTACAGGCGTGAGCCACCACACATGGCCACGATTTTTTTTAATATATATTCTTGAAAATAGGGTAACCGTTGAAAACTTTCACATGTGTTTATAGAGTACATGTATTTATTAAAACTGATTCACTTGGAAAGTCAGAGGAAAGTGAACCTTGCTTTGGGGTAGTCCCCAGGGACCAGGAGCATTTCTGATCCCTGTGCATAACACACATAATACAGAAATGTCAGAAGACCAGACTGAAAACAACAGTTGTCAGTGAATGGCCATGAATGCAATTCAGCCTTGTAAATTTGTTTTCCTATTGAGAGAGAGTGAGAAGTATCCAACGAACAGTAGCTCAAAATCTGATAAACTAGGTCCCAGACAACTCCATCAAGCCCCATTTCCTAAATAAGCTAAACTGCTGCCACCTTCCCAGTATATTCTCCACACTACTGTCAGCTTAGGTTCCCTAAAACATAGCATAGAGACCTTGACCTCCGCTATTCTTAAAGCTTCTCTAGCTCGTTATTACCTACCAGGTGCAGTCTTTTCTAGCCTAAACATCAAAGTCCTTCACAATTTTGCTCTTACCCTCATTCTCAACCTTTCTTCTCACTGTTCTGTTTCCCTGAAGCCCCAGGGAACTGCTCTAAGTCCTGTTGTCATGCCCTGTGCTTTTTGGCCATCTTCCCTTACTCACACCATTCTTCCTTCAGGGCCCTTTCTTTCCTCTGGATCTTCTGGCCAAAGAAGTACCCATTCTAATTGCAGTTCAAATACTACCTCCTCCAAGGAACCCCAGAGCCCCCAATCACACTAAAAGCCTTTCTTTTCTATAGTCCTCTAGTACGTTAACATTGAGGTACAGTAGAAGAACTTGGAATCAGAAACCCTGGGTTTGAATCCAAGTTCTGCCATTTTCTAGGTGAGTGATCTTGGACAAAACGTTTAGCCTCACTTTCTGAGCCTGTGCTTTCAACTGGAAAATAGAGATAATAATGCCTTCCCTGCACATGTCATAGGCTTGCTATGAACCTCAAAGGAGATAATGCATATGAAAGCTCTTTGTATACAGTGAAGTGCCATGCACGTGAGGAGTATTGTTCCTTTCATTATTCTTTTTCCATTGAAAAATCAGCCAAGTCTTTGAAGCAATCAACTTGAAAGGTTCAGAAGGAAGAAGTTTGTCAGCCAATCCCTGGGCACAAACATTAAAGTGTCCCAGAAACTGCAGTATTTCAGCCTCCAAACTCTACTTTCCAGACTGCTTCTGGCACCAGAAAAGAAGTTGAAATCTTTAGTCATACTGTGTGTTCTTTTTTTTTTTATAGTTTTCTTTTTTTTTTTATTTCAGCATATTATGGGGGTACAGATGCTTACGTTATGGATGTTGCCCTTGCCCCCCCCCAAGTCCGAGCTTCAAGCGTGTCCATCCCCCGGATGGTGTACATCATACTCTTTGTGTATGCATATACCCATCCCCTCCTCCCCCTCCCTCTTGCCCGATATCCAATAAATGTTATTCTTATATGTGCGCTTATGTGTTGATCAGTTAATACCAATTTGATGGTGAGTACATGTGGTGCTTGTTTTTCCATTCTTGGGATACTTCACTTAGTAGAATGTGTTCCTGTAATTACAGCACTTGCTTGCACTAGATATGACTTCCATGAGGACAGGCATGACATCCGATTTAGCTCTGTGTCTTCTACAGTGCTTAGTACTATGTCAATGCTAGTCCATAGAATATGCTATTGTCAGTTTCCTTTACTTTGCTGTGATGAATGTAAAAAACTACTGGTATAATACACGTAACTGAAATCCTAGCTGTTAGAGCCCAAAACACATATTGTGCCAGTCTGATATGCTGTTAGACTATTCTCTTTCCTTAGTTTCCCTACAGACTTGAGGAGTTCTCCTAAACTTCACTAAATGTTCAAGAGTAGAAGACTTAGAAGCAGAGAGAGGAGATAATGACCCAGTGAAAATACTGTTGAGAGGTGAGAATGAGGTCATATAGTACTGACTTGGCAGAACTATGGAGATGGGACATCTTCAGGGTGGCAGTCTTGCCTGAGCCTTTGTTTCCAGGGTTAGGGGAGCCTAAGTAGAATGTATTATAAGAAGAATAAAATGATGCTAGCCAGAGAACTCCACTATATATTCAACTCATATTATTTTAAGCAATTCATCATGTACCCAGAACCCAATAGTAAAGAGTTATGGGAACCCAATTCTGTTAATATCATAGTATTCTAGATTCTTTTATTCTTCCCAACTTTGTTCTGTCCCATCTTCTTCAATTCTGTATTCACCTGACTCCTAGCATCTGATCCCTTGTCTTAGTTTATTTTCTGCTGCTATTAAGGAATCCCACAGACTGGCTAATGTCTAAACAAGAGAAATTTGATTATTACAGTTCTGTGGACTGGAAAGTTCAAGAGCATAGGTCTGGAATCTGATGAGAGCCTTTTTGCTACACCATAACATGGCAGAGGACATCACATGGTGAGAAGGCAAGAGTGTACCAGCTCAGTTCTTTCTTCCTCTTTTTATAATGCTACAGTCCCAGCATGAGGGCCCTACCCTGATGACTTTATTTAATCCTAATTACCTCCCACATATATGCTGCCTGGTGCCTGAAGAGACTCACTTCACCTATAAGCGCACACATAGACTGAAAGTGAAGAGATGTGAAAAGATATTCCATGCAAATGGAAACCAAAAAAAGAGCAAGAGTAGCTATACTTATATTAGATAAAATACACTTTAAGACAACTGTATAGAGACAAAGGCAACCGTATAATAATAAAGGGTTCAATACAGCAAAGAATACAACAATTATAAATGTATATGCACCCAGCATCAGAGCATCTAAATATATAAAACAAATATCAATAGACCTAAAGGGAGAGATAGACTACAATACAATAATAGTAAGGGACTTCAACACCCCACTTTCAGCAATGGGCAGATTAATCAGACAGAAAATCAATAAAGAAACATCAGAGTTAAACAACACCCAAGACCAAATGGACCTAACAGACATTTACAGAACATTCCATTCAATAGGTGCGGAATACACATTCTTCTTACTAGCACATAGAACGTTCTCCAGGATAGATTATATATTAGGCAACAAAACAAGTTTTAACATATTTTTAAAAATTAAAATAATATCAAATGCCTTTTAGACAACAATGAAATAAAGCTAGAAATCAATAACAGGAGGAACTTTGGAAATTGTACAAATTTATGGAACTTAAACAACATGCTCCTGAACAATCAATAGGTCAATAAAGAAATTAAAAAGGAAATTAAAAATGTCTTGAGACAAATGAAAATGGAAACATAATGTACCAAGAACTGTGGGATACGGAAAAAGCAGTTCTAAGAAGGAAGTTTATAGCAATAAATGCCTACATCAAAAACGTGGAAAGATCTTGGCTGGGTGTGGTGGCTCATGCCTATAATCCCAGCACTTTGGGAGGCTGAGGCAGGAGGATCATTTGAGACCAGGAGTTTAAGACCAGCCTGGGCAACATAGCAAGACCCCCATCTCTAAAAAAAATTTTTTTAGAACGTTGGTCAGGCATTGTGGCGCAGCAAAGGAAACAATCGACAGAGTGAAGAGACAACCTATAGAATGAGAAAAATATTCACCAACTATGTATCTGACAAGAGGTTAATATGCAGAATATATAAGGAACTCAAACAACTCAATAGCAAAAAAAAATAAATAATATGATTAAAAATGGGTAAAAGATCTGAATAGACATTTCTCAAAAGAAGACATACAGATGGCCAACAGGTGTATGAAAAAATGTTCAGTATCACCAATCACCAAGGAAATGCAAATCAAAACCACATTAAGATATCACCTCACCCCAGTTAGATTGGCTACTATCAAAAAGGTAAAAAGTAAAAAAAAACTCTGGTCAGGATGTGGAGAAAAGCGGAACCTTTATACACCATTGGTGGACATGTAAATTAGTACAGCCATTATGGTCAGTAAGTTCCTCAAAAAATTAAAATGAGAACTACAATACAACCCAACAATTCCACTACTGGGTATATATGAAAAGGAAATGAAGTCAATATCTTGAAGAGATAACTGCATTCCCATGTTCATTGCAGCAATATTCACAAGAGCCAAGATATGGAATCAGCCTAAGTGCCCATCAGTGGTTGATGGGATTACAAAAGTGTGGCATACACAATGGAATGCTATTCAGCCATAAAAAGATGAAATCCTTTCGTTTGCAATAACATGGATGAACCTAGAGGACATTATGTTAAATGAAATAAGCTAAGCCCAGAAGGACAGATACCACATGATCTCACTCACATGTGAAATCTAAAAAGGTTGATCTTATAGAAGCAGAGAGTAGAATGTTGGTTACCAGAGGCTGGGGAGGATAGAGGGAAGGAGGACATGGTGAGAGGCTGGTCAATGGGTACAAAATTGCAGTTAGATAGGAGGAATAAGTTCTGGTGTTTTATTGCACAGCCAGTTGATTCTAGTAAACAATAATATATTGTATAGTTCAAAAAACACCTAGAAGATTTTGAATGTACTCACCACAAAGAAATCACAAGTGTTTGAGGTGATGGATGTGCTAATTACCCTGATTTTATCATTGCAAAATGTATATATGTATGGAAATTTCACACTGTACCCTATAAATATGTACAATTATTATGTGTCAAATAAAAAGAAAACAAAACTTAAAAATAATATAAGACAAAAAGAAAATCCACAGAATGGAAAAAATATGTTTACAAATCATATATCTGACAGGGGATTTATAAAAGAACTATTACGACTCAATAATAAAAAGCTAAATAACCCAATTTTAAACATGGACAACGAATCTGTACATACTTTTACATAAATCTGTACAACTATTTACAAAATAAAACTAAAAAACACAAACACCTAGCATTTATTGAGCGTTTACTATGTACCTGGTACTGAGTTAACTGCTTTACATGTAACATTATATTTAATTCTAACAATATCCCTATGAGGTAGGTACTGTTCCCATTTTACTAAGGAAATTGAGGTCTTGAGGAGATAAGTAACTGGACAAAAGCTATACAGCTAATAAGCAGTGAAGCCAGTAATTCAATCCATCTCGGTTTGACTTCAGGCTCTTGGAAGTACCCTGTCCAGTCATTCACCAGGGAAGGCCCAGTGTAGTTGGCTGCTATGGTCAGTGCTGCCCAATCTTGCTTATGCTTTGTTTCATTACTTAGAAACACTTGATTTCTGAAGTCTAGAAAAATAGAGTTCATCATGAACCCACTTAATGTTTGTTACCTGCTGAGGCCAGGTTTTTGAATTTGACTCTTAATCAAGTTGCCAGTGAGTTTGCTGAAAAATTAAAGAACTTATTGGTACTGTTGTATGATTATTTGAATTATGCATCTAAATGCATTATTTATCTATAATTTCTCAACTGTAGTACCTAAGAGCAATTTATTCCTTGTCATATTTGAAAATAGGATTTGATTGCTCTAAAAAAGTATGGATAATGGGTGGGAAATTAGGGGAATCTGAAAGGCTTGATGAAAACTGAAGTAGATAAAGACCAGTTTAGAAGTGCAGCATTAACTTTCCAATACACTTCTTTGTTAGTCACTAGCAAATATCGTGAGGCCCTTGGTGCTTTTTGGGAACAGAAATTTCTCCGGAAAGTGTATTAGGTATAATTGGAAACACTCTTGAACTAGAAGCAGTGTGGCAAGCTCTGGGTCAAAGGCTTTTCAGGAAGGCTGTTTTCAGGAGTGTAAGAATTGATGCTATTTCTGTAGCCCACCAATCTCCAAACAGAGCAACACATTGTTCTTCTTCTTCTCCTCCTCCCCGTCCTATGTCATTGTGGAGAACAATATGACAGAGTAGACATAGCGTAGGCTCCGGGAGCAAAAAGCATATAAATCCCAGCTGCGTCCCTTACAAACTGCCTGACTCACTGTAAAATGGGGCTTGATGTCTGCCCTCCCTACTTCCCTTCACTAAATTATGTTTTAAAATACTTACGGATTGCCAACCACGTGCCAGACACTGTGCTAAGCACTGTAGATACAATGGTGAATAAAACAGACCCTGTTCCTGCTCTCGTAAAACTAAAAATTTAACAGATTGCATCTGTCTTCTGGTCAGTAAGACTGTTACGAGGATTAAATAAAAGCAGCAGATGTGAAGTATCCAAAACACATTTAGAGCACTCACAAAATGTGGATTTCTTTTCCTTCTCTCCACTTTGGCATTATAAAGTTAGATAGACATGTACATGCAGCATAGCATCAGGCATGTGTGTGTGTGTGCACACACACACACACACGCACACTCAGATCTCTGTGACTTTCACTTATTTTAGTCTAAGACTGTTGCCATTTCATGCACAGCTCTTTTGGCAGGTGAGTCAGCCAGTCAAAAACAGGTTTGATTGATTTGCTTTGAGTGACTTGCCTGCCAACAAAGCATGATAGATGTATGGATATAGTCATTGGGTTAGGTGGCTTTAGGCATTTCCATTGTTGTTAGAATTTCAAATTTAGTTTCCTGCTGCTGGTTATACACAGGAGGCAATGACAAGCTATCAGCTCTTTAATTTGTTACAGTGATGTGTTAATTAAAAGGCATCTCTAATATGTTGCATTTTGGGTTCAGAGCCAGTGCTCTTATAAAAACTAACACTAGTAATGAAAAACAAACCATAATATCATATGGCAAGTTTCATAAATATGACACCCCACAAACTCATCTTATTTGGGGGGCATTATATAAGCCTCATTGCCATTATATGTTCCATTTGATCTTCCTTCCAAACTGCTCTGCCCTGTGTATTCCAAACCTTTGTGAGTGATACCACCCGATAAGTCGGAAACCTGGAAGTCAGCCTAGATGTTTCTTTCTCTGTCACCCACCTCCCCAAATCTGTTTTGTCCCAAACTTCTCGAGTTTGCCCCTTAAATATATCTCCATTCCCACTGCCACTACCTCGGTTCATGTTCTTATCATCTCAGTCATAGCTTACAGCAATAACCTAACAGGCTTCCTTACCTCCAGTCAATCCCTCTCCTCTACCTTTCCCACTACCTACACTCCAGAATAAATTTTTTGACACACAGTTGACTGTGTCACTTTCCTGTTCAGAGTCTTTCAATGACTCCCCATTGTCTATGTGGAATAAAGCCCGAACATGAAATATAAAACTCTGCCTGATTTGCCACCTCTGTCCAGTGTCAACTCTCAATTATCCCTGTTTATTTCCTAGTCTTCCAAAATATTTATAGCTCCATAATATGACATTTGTTTATTCCGTGTATATTTATATTCCAGGTACTCGTGTAGATACTGAGTATATTGCAGGGAGCAATACAGACAAAAGGCCCTTTCTTTGTGGAATTTATATTCTAGTGGGAAAAACAAACAATAAACACATTATTTCTACAACTTTTGTGTCTTTACATATGCCATTTCCTCTGCCTGAAGTAATTTCCTCACCCTCTGTTTGTCTAGTAATTGCCTACTCCTCTTTCAGGAATCAACTTGTAAGCATCATGTCTAAGGGAGATTTCAGCCTGCTTTCCTCTGCTCTGTACTGTTTTGTAGTTTCAGTATAGCATCTGCTTTGCTGTTGTTTCTCATTATTTGCATGTCAGACCCTGCCCTTATGGCATTCTCTACTTAATGGGACAATATCTTTTCCACTGTGTCTTCACAGTACCAGCACTTAGGACACAGATAAGGTGTTTGAGTCCATGAAATACTAGAAGGGAGGCAGGGAGGGGAAAGACAGAAAAGAAGGAAAGGAGAGAAAGAGAGGGATGGAGGTAGGGAAGGACGAAACCAACTTAGTTCTACTTCTTAGCTTGGAAAAGTTATAACTAGTTTTGTGTCATGACCCAGTAGGATTGCATAGTCCAGAAAGTGCCACTAAATTTCACAACTAATATTTCCTAAAAAAGTATGGGAGGAATGAATATTTCCTCCTGTGATTTGGTTTATTAATCATTGTCTCTACCACTTAATATTAAACTAAGAAATTAAATGAAATCTCACACACAGGTGAATTAATCTTTGCCTTTGTATCCTCTTGCTATGTAATAATTATCAGAAGTTGCAAGTTTATCGTATCATGGGGGTGCAGATGTTTAGGTTATGTATGTTGCCCTTGCCCCACTCCCCCCAAGTCCAAGCTTCAAGAGCATCCATCCCCCAGATGGTGCGCATTGCACTCTTTGTGTATGCATATACCCGTCCCCTCCTCCTCCCTCCCCCCTGCCCGACACCCAATAAATATTATTCTTATATGTGCACTTAATGTGTTGATCAGTTAATAAGCCAAGAACATTGGGAAGAACCACAAAGGGTAAGGGATGAAGTGTTCAACAAATAGTATTGGGTAGTTTTCTGACTATTAAGGGACAAAATCCAAATAGATTCTTACCCCATAACATAGACAAAGTGATTTCCAGCTATGTTGAATAGTTAAATATAAAAGAAAATGAATCAAATAATAAAAGTTCATGTGGAATATTTAACAATTATTGGGGTAGGAGGCTATTTTGGGGGGGTTTTCAGGTAAAAGCAGAAATCACAAATAAAAAGATTGATAGATTTGACATATCAAAATTAAAAACAAAAATAAAAACAAAAACTTCTATTCATCAAAACACCATAAATCAAAACAGCTTTTATTTAACACTCTCTTTCATGGGCTATAGATATTAAGCAGCGATCCTCAACCTTTTTGGCACCAGGGACCAGTTTCATGGAAGACAGTTTTTCCATGGACCAGAAGTGGTAGGTGGGGTGTCGTGGGTTGGGGAGGGGTTGTGGTGCAGAGTTCAGGTGGTGATGTGTTGCCCATTTTGTAAGAGGCTGCAGACTGGTACCAGGCCGTGGCCCGGGGGTTGGGGAACACAGCATTAAGGGGATTTCTGGATGCTAAGAGTCTCTTCAGGGCCAGCTTCATGAGTGTTTTCATGTGTAATCATACAGGACCCCACACATAGAAGGGCTCTGTGCTTGGTTTAAGGCTCTGCTGTTCTCATTTTTGAGCAAGGGCTGCCCCAAGTTTTTATTTTGTGCTGGGTCCCATAAATTATGTAGCTGGTCTGGAGTCTCTTGAATCATTCTAGAACTTCGCTGGTCCTAGGAAGACTTTTTACATCAGGCCCACATGTACGATGCTTGCTGAAAGAATGTAGGAAACCACTTGCTCAGTAACATTGGACTTAAAGGGAATGTAGAGGGGCACCTGCATGTTCTGTACCTTGGCAGTGTACGACATGCCCTGGCATTCATTCACTAGCTCCCTCTTTAATTTAACAAATGTTTTCCAAGTCCATCATTTGTGCCAAGCTCTGTGCTATGCACTGGGGATACAGCAGTGAGTAAAAGGCATCCTGTCAGTGCTCTGAGGGAGGCAGCAGCAGTACAAGTAAATAAATGGCAATACCACATGGTGGGAAGTGCAGCGGGCAGTGGGAGCACAGAGTGGGGGTCCCTAACACAGCCTGAGAAAGGAGTTAAATAAGGGAGTTGACCTTCAAACTAAGACCTGAAGGGAGAAAGGATGTGGAGGTGAGAGGCATAGCCTGGAAAGGGCATTCAGGCAAAGGAAACAGCATGTTCCCCTGCTGTTCTTTCATCAGCAAGATGGTGAACTTGCTCTGAAGAAGGAATTCATCAGGTTAGGGGTCAGGTGTGGATGGGACATCTGGCTGGCCTCTGCTCGGGAGGTTTACAGCCATCCCAAGTTGCCTACTATTGTGCTCACCTCCTTGAATGGGTGGATTTATATATTGTTTGATGTCTGAAATGCCCTATGGCAGAAGAAAGGAGAAATATCCACTGGACCCCTTACCTCTAAGGCACCTGATCACCCCTCTGGATATTTAGAAAATCCCAGATTTCAAATAGACTCTGACTCCACTAAAATTTATGGGAGCCCTTGAAAAGCTAGACACTATTTTTAGCTTATAGGCCATAGAAAAACAGTGTCGGGTCAATTTGTACCACGGCCCATCATTTGCTGATTTCTGATCTAGAGTTAAGTTTTTTTGGGCCCCAGATCCTTTGTTTGCATTTGTTTTATCTCTACCTGGAAAACTCTCTCTCAAGCCCTTTCTGATATAGGCCTCTACTCACCCTCAGGGAAACCTTCTTGCTCTACAGATTAGGTTAGAACCTAATTCCCTGCTGCTGTATGTCTCTGTAGCATCCTTGAGACGTCCCTATCAACTCATACATCACATTTTAAGGACATTAGTTGCTTAATATTTAAGTATCTTTATGCACTGGAGACTTAACGGAAGTAGAGTCCACAACTGCCTTTTGTTTTAACAGTTCAGCTGCCTGGCTGAGAGTAGCTACTCAACACATTTCTGTTAAACGTACATAATAGTGTTCCCATTTTTCACATAAGGAAACTAAGACATAGCTAGTTGATCCTGGGAAAGATATCGAAGAGCTGTTAGATGGGAAAACAGAAATAACTTTCCAGTTAACTACACTGCTTTTTTAAACATTCAAAAAGGATGTTTAGAAATGGGACAAAGAGGGCAAGTTAAATGGCACTTTCTGTAAGCAAAACACCAACCATGAAGATTCTGTTTGGTTTGTTTTCTCTTTTTCTCATGGGATATGCAATGCAATAGGTGAGGTCAGATTACTGCATAGGAAATAAATCCAACAATCTAAGGTGGTAGGTGGCAAGTACCACAAGGGTATTTTGGGGGTGTGGACTGCTGAGCTAAGGTAAAGGCAGAGGGAAAGTCAGAGGCATGTGCTAAGCCAAGCTGGGAAAGTCACCTTGGCTGCATCCCTCTGGGGGGTCCTTACATGGGGATTGGCTAGCCAATGCGAAGCACACAATAACCTCTAAGGAAGGTGTGAAGGGACATTCATGATACCTTTCCCAGGTGATGTGCTCCCCCACCTGCTCCACAGCAGCCTGTAACTGCAGAATGCTGAGAGCTGTCCAGAAATGGGAGTGGTCAGAGGGCCTTGCCAGGAGGGCGTTTCTAGAAAATGCTCAGAAAGTTAGAGAATGGATTTCCTGCCTCATGAAAAAGGACTCCAGGGGCCTGAAAGAGTTTAATGTTCCTACCAGTGAGTGATTTGGGACAATCTCTTAACTGATCAGCAAGTGTTTATCGAGTGCCTACTATGTACCAAGAACGGGAATTCTATTTCTAGCAGCTGAACTTTTAACTTTCGCCTGTTTTCTTTGTCTTGCATTGAACATAGTCTGATTTGGAAGTGAAAAATAAAGCTATTCCTGTGCCTGTTCATTCTTCATCCACCTTTCTACTTAATAGCACCCAGCAGCTGCGCCGAGCCTCTCTGAATACCATGAAATCATTTATACATTTTGATACTGTGTCATAGATGTATTAATTGTTTCTCCTTATTACAATGCATTTTAATTAGCTTGGACAATACTCCCAGTCTCCTCTTTGAAGAGACTCTGTGTGGCTTGTGATTATTTCTCTAATTCTGATGTGGTAGATAAGATGGGAGCTGATCTCTCTCTTGCTCTCTTTTCCATTTCATTTTTCTTCTTTCCTTGTCAACATATACTAATATCCTAATTTGTACCCAATCAAGATTTACAGTGTGATGGATTTATATGGTATTGGGCCTTTTGAACATTCTGCATTCCTTCTAGCTGGGAACATAGACTCCTTTGAGAATCTGTTGAAAGTTATGAACCCTTCCTCCAGAAAAGTTAACTTTTGCATACATACGTATAATTCATCATCCTGTTACAGAGGCCTAAGGATTTAGCCCACCCATGGATGTTTGCCCACAGTACAAGGACCACAGAATTTCAGTGCTGGGACAACCCTACAGATCATCTAGTTCACTGGTTTTCAAAATTGTTTTAGCCACAGAGCCTCCTGGTTGAAGGGAGTAAAAGGAAGGGAGAGACCAAGTAGTACACACCCCTACCTCCCCCAAAGTGATTCCTGAGGAGGTTCTGACAAATACAATTTGAAAGCTAGTGATCTAGTCCAATCCCTTCATTTCTTCTTATGAGAAAAATTGATCCAAAAAGAGCAGAGGTGACTAACACAAAATCATGCATCCAGTCCGTGGCAGAGCTGAGACTGGAACCCATGTCCTTGATCCCCAGAGCACAGCCTCAGCCATCCCTCACCTTCTCTTCTAATTGCAAACCTCCTACCACCCATACCACATCAACTTCACACAGAACCAGGAAACAATGTATTTTAAACCCACAATAATTTATAATCACTGCCATTAGTGCAGCAGGAAATGGAAATACAGCTGACTTGTGTCTTATCGTTCTATCAAGGCCTGCCTTCGTTCTGTCTCATTTCTGCTTGTTCTCTTTCCTTTGTGACCTGCTTCCATTTTACGGCATGTACTTTATTCGAATACACATCACAGTCAAAAGTATCCTCTTTGTCCTCAACAAAGAGCCATCCTGTTGGATTTCCACAAACACACTCTCTGCTCATAATTCTTAAAGAAGCGGCAGCTGGCCATGGCCCTGGCATGGTGCCTGCTTGGCTTCGGGCCACTGGCGAAACAACCCAGGCTATTATTGGGCTGGTCTTTACCCCAATCTTCCAACCTACTTTGTCATTGTCAAAAAACCCGACTGAGCCTCAGCTGCAGTATCTACCTTTTATGGACCTGACGATGGGCAAGCCAAGCCTGGTCTGTCCTGGTCTCCTTTTACTGTGCGTTGGTTCAGGATGAAGACACTACTTCAGGGTATTAGAGTGGAGAGAGAGAAACAAATAAACTGAAGAAAGCAAAAAGACAGTTAACAGACACATTTGCTGGGGTTAGAGGCAAGGTGGTCTCTAAACTTCCTGAGTTGAAGACTGATGTTTCTTTGTGCTACATCAGAAGCAAAGATAGATCATCTGCCAGGCCAGAGATCCATTTACACATAACTTCAGCCTATCCAGGGGCCTAAAAACTAATGAAAGATTTCCAGGCCAGAGTTCAAACTAGGAGAGTGGTGTGGTATAGTGGTTAAGAGCAAACGCTTTGGATCCAGTCAGATAACAATTTGAATCATGGCTCTGCCACTTACTACCTGTGTGACCTTGGCCAAATTAACTTATTTTTGCTAGGCCTCCATTCCCTCAACTCTTGAAATGGAGAAAATAATACCCACATTAGAAGAATGTTTTTAGGAGTAAAAGTGAGAGTGAGCACAAATGTTTGCCCCTTCGCCTATCTTCATCAGACCCCCAAAGCAAAGATTTGTGGTGAATGTTGAATTCACCACCAATCGTCTGTATCCCTATTGAATGGAGGGAACATGGGAAATATGGCAGGGCATGGGTGTAAGAGCACTGATTTAGCCAATAACTGTTGTGCAAAATGTGATTTAGTTATCTCCTCTCTCTTTGGCCTAATTTTTACCACTAGGGAATGAGAGGTGCGTACTTGAGCAGGTATTTTTTACACTGATCCAGGACTTGAGTATATTAAGAATTTTTTTCCCTTTTTTTCATTTTTATTTTTTATTTTTAATTATTTTGGGTACATAATAGTCGTATATAAGGAGTTTTTTTAAAAGCACAAATGCACAGGTACCATTCCTGGACAGTCTGATTGAGGAGATCTAGGTTGCGGTCATAGGATTTACGTTATAATTCAAGTTCCACAGGTGAGTCTAATGAGCAGTCAGGTGTGGGAACTGCTTACCCAGGGAGTTCTAAAGTTTCTCCCTCTCCTGAGTTCCTTTAGTCTTAGAACTTCTTATTCTCACAAAATTGTCTCCCCATTAATCCGGCCCGCTATTTTCTATGCCATTCAAACATGATGATTTCACACATAAAAAAAGAGAATATTTACACTTTTTCTAGAGGACCTCAAAGATGAGATTTTTCCCCTTGGAAGCTCATTTTGTTTCTGCTTTGGTTGCTTGATGTCAGATTGCAGGCAGTGTAATACAGAACAGGATGAACTTTGAGGGATCTGCTTTCTATTGACTTCCCCAGCTGATCTCTCAGATCATTTAAAAATGCATTTTCTCTATTTTGTGACTGAAGTCTAAGTAATGAAGTTTAAGAATATTTGTAATGGGTGGAATCATCTCACAGTAGATTGTAATAATAGCTATTAAGCATCTTCGAAGTGTCACTTGCTACCTGTATTTCTGTAATCCTTATGATAATCCTTCAGATAAGCATTAATATATTTCTCAATTTTAAAACAAAGAAGATAAAACTCAGAGAGATAAAATGACTTACATAAGACCACACAACTGATAAGCGATTTTCATTTGCTGGACAGGGATGAGAATGATCTTTTAAAAATGCAAATTGGGTCACTGTAATCCCTCTCTTAAAGTTCTTCAGTGACTTATTCTTTACACTTAACAAAATATCCAAACAGCTTCGTGAGGGCAGTAATGTTTGTCTGTTTTTGTCACTGCTATATCCCCAGCAATGAGAACAAAGCCTGGCATAAAACAGAGGGTCAATAAATAAATATTTGTGGAATAAATTAAGTGATGGGACCTGGGTTCAACTCAAGTCTGATTTTGAAGCTCACTTTTCAGTAATTCTTACACACACACACACACACACACACACACACGCATCTTTGTCTTAGGTTAAATTTATACACCATGAAATGCACCAATACTTGGCATAAAATTTTATGAGCATTGACAAATGCTTACATCGGTGTAACCCACCTTCCCTATCAAGATATGGAACATTTCCTTTATCTTAGAAAGTTTCCTTTTGTCTCTGCCCAGCCAACTATCCCAACTACTATGGAGACAAAGGCTTTTCTGATCTTTTTTTACACAGGTTTTGTCCTTTTTAGAATTTCATATTAATGGGATAATACATTATGAATACCTTTGTGTCTGGCTGTTTTCCATTCAGCATGATGAGTTTAAGATCTGTCTATGGTGTTATGTGTATCAGTGTTCCTTTTTATTCCTAAATAGCATTCTAATATATGAATATACCACAATTTGTTTATTATTCTTCTGTTGATGGGTGTTTGAATTATGTGTTTTGGCTATTAAAGATAAAGTTGCCATGAACATTTGTGTTCAGGTCTTTTGCCGACAGATGTTTTCATTGCTCTTGCATATTTACCTAGATGTGAATTTCCTGGGTCATATGGAAAGAGTATGTTTAGCATTTCAAGGAACTACCAAACATATTTCCAAATAGGCTGTACCATTTTACATTGCCACCAGCAATGTATGAGAGTTGGAGATGCTCCACATCCTTGCCAGCACTTGATATTTACAGCCTTTTTAATTTTAGCCATTCTACTGGATGTGTTGCTGTATCATTGTGGTTTTAGTGTGTATTTCCCCGATATTTCTCCAATGAACAATTTCATGTCTTATTGGCCATTCATATATCTTTCTATGTGAAACATGTGCTCAAGTCTTTTGCCTATTTTTTTACTGGGTTATTTGTTTTTTATTATTACATTGTGGAGTCCTTTATATGTTCTGGGTATAAGTTCTTTGTCAGGTATATTTTTTGTCAATATTTTTCCCAGATTGTGGCTTACTTATTCTTTTTCTGTTCTTTTGATTTACAGACTTTTTAAATTTTGATGAAATCTAATTTATCAATTTTTTCTTTTATGATTCATACTTTCTGTGTCCTATCTAAGAAATACATGCCAACCCCAAGGTCATGAAGATATTCTCCTATGGTGTCTTCAAAAGCCACATTTTAACAACTGCAGCATGTACCCTGTCTTTGCTCTTACTTTTTATAATGGATACATTAGTTAATCAGATCATTTTTATCAAAATGAGCTGTTATGATGCAGTGTACTGCAGAATTCAACAGGATGGCTTTGAATTTCAACAGACCGGCATTTGAATCCTGGCTCTAGTACCAGTAGTGCAACTTTACACAAGTCACTTGATCTTTCCATTGTCAATTCTCTCATTTGTGTATATGATCACTCACAGGGCATAGCACATAGTAAGCCCTCAACAAATGGTATCTGTTGTAGTTATAATAATTTTATTCATATTATACCAATTTCACCAAGAGCTTTTAATTCCAGAGGCATTAAAAAGGCAGAGTTGCCTTTCTTTTCCGCCTGCCAGATTTCGGACAGAACCATTGAATACAGAGATGACCCACCAAGAAGAGATAGTTATGGACATAGTTCCTCATATATAAGTCTAAAATAACATCCTTATTCTTTTGAGTAATACTAATAACAGAATCTCCTAGCACAGAGATGAGAAATATGATTATACAACTCCCTGGCATAGAGGACAGTTTTATTGAAAACTGAAACTATATGGCAGAATGCATGCAGTGTTTTTCCAGAAATGCAATGTGCTGGTTTAATGTAGGTAAATGCAGATGTTTATAAGGTTTTTAAGTCGGTATTTCACAGTGAAAAGAGCAGGGACTTTGGGATGAAACAAATATTGAACTTGAATACATGGACATATTACTTGATGGTCGTGAGCCTCACTTCTACCATCCGTAAAATGAGGTTTAAATAAGTACTGGAAAATATTTTATGAGTGCTTCATAGAATAGGACTGTACTATCTGGCACATCATAGGAACTCAAAAATGGTACTTGTTGGTTAGCCTCATATTTGTAGTGACTTATATTATTACTTTTATATGTAATAGCAAACTGAATGAAGTGAGACATCGAATTTCAAATGAGTTACATCCTAAAAGAGGTAAAGGATAGTTTTTTTAAAGTGGATTTTTCCTCTGTGTTCAGAAATTATAGAATACATCTGTTTGGTATGTGAGGTCATTTTGCAGATCACTCATTGATTCAGTGCATTTCTGAATCATTGAGGAGGATCCCTGGCTATTTGTCATGTCTGAATAATGGAAACACACGTCTGAATGATTCCATGTAATGGAGAAGAATGTGCATACGTTTCCCTTTTTAACATTTTCCTGTTGTGGCAAGGAGGGGAGGGAGAGGATCATGCATGTAAATTGTTTTCTGCTACTGCTACCACTGCTGTTTTCAGGGTGACTATGTGGTCCAAAGCACAAAAGGCTGTGAGCATACCTTTTGCCTTTTGAAGGCACCAAAGACTTTAACCAGCTTGTAATCCCAGCTACTTGGGAGGTTGAGGTGGGAGGATTGCTTGAGCTCAGGAATTTGAGACAAGCCTGGGCAATATAGCAAGATCCTGTCTCAAAAAGAAAAGACTTTAATCAGGCCTTTGGAGCCACATCTACTGATGTTCTCCCCATGGGAATCATTCTAGACCTTTCATGCTCTGGTCTCAATATGTTTATATATGCTTACCTCTATTCTTGCCACAGGAAGCCATTTACTGTTCTCCAGATAATTCCCATCTTTTACTGTTCATGTGTCTTTATTTGTGCTATTTCATCCTGTGAACTTGAGAAGCCTTTCCTCCCATGTCTGTGTGCTAAAAGTATATCCATTGTACTGAGTCGAATAGTGTTTCCCCCAATTCAATCCACCTGGAATTTTAGCATGCAATCTTTGTAAACAGGGTCTATGCAGATGTAATTGGTTAAGATGAGATCATACTGAGTCAGAATGTGCCCTAATCCAGTGAATGGTGTCCTTATAAAAAGTCATGTGAGATCACAGAGTCATAGGCACACAGGTGAAAAGGCCATGTGATAATAGAGGCAGGGATTGAAGCAGCTACAAGCCAAAGAACACCAAAGGTTGTTGGTAACCACCAGAAGCTAAGAAGAGGCAAGGAAGGATCCTTCTCTAGAGGCTTCAGAAGGAGAATGGCCCTACCAAAACCTTTATTTCAGACTTCTATCCTCCAGAACTGTAAGAGAGAAACTTTCTGTTTGTAAGTGCCCCGTTTGTGGTAATTTGTTACGGCAGCCCTAGGAAACTACTATATTAATACCTTTCTTCAAGGTCAAGCTCGAATATGACGTCTTCTCAGATCTCTTCAACTAGATATAATTTCTCACTCTTCTTGACCTCTGTAGCAATGACTGTAGTAGAAAGATCACAAACATTGGTGCCAGAGAAATCTTGGCTCTAATCCTGGTCCAGCTACTGACTGGATTTCTTTACCTGTACGATGGAATAACAATGCCAACCTAATAGGATTGTTGTGTTAATAAATATAACTCCCCCTGTCTCTCTTAATTGATTCACCCATTCTGCTTCACATTGCAATAATTTTGCAATAAGAGCAATAGTTCTGTTTTTACTAGTTCAGGGGCCGGAAGGAGCATGCATAGGTATGCAGTCAACTTTGTACACTCTGAAGCAGAATGTGGTACCAACCAAGGGTAGAAACAAGCAGTGTTAAAATTAGGGGTATCAGGAGTTCAGTTTCCTATGCTAGGCGTTCCAGCTATAAGCTAGGAAACTGAGTTACAAAAGAGAAATGAGGAAATCTCCTTTCAGTCCCTGAATTCCAGAGTTGTAAGATCTGTGGTGGATTTTGTCTTAACAGTTAATATGGAGCAAAAATTTTGGAAATTTTACTGAGCATTCTAATACTCTAATACTGAGCCCACCCCCTCTTTCTGGGTAAGCCCTTATATTAGTTTGCTCAAGCTGACGTAACAAAAATAGTATAGACTTAGGTTGCTTAAACAATAGAAATTTATTTCCTCGCAGTTCTGGAGGCTAGAAATCCAAGATCAAGGTGTTAGCAGAGTTGGTTTCATCCTGAGGCCTCTCTCCTTGGCGTGTCTTCTCCTTCTGTCTTCACATGGTCTTTCCTCTGTGCACACACATATCTGCGTCCAAGTTTCTTATAAGGACACCAGTCAGATTGGATGAGGGTCCCACCCACATGACCTCCTTTTATGTTAATCACCTCTTTAAAGGCCCCATCTACAAATATAGTTACTTTCTGAGGTACTGGGGACTAGGGCTTGAACATATGAATTTTGGGCAGTCACAATTCAGCCCATAACAGCCCTGTAGTAGTTTTGTGATCAGGATCAAATGACTTTATGATCACTTTGTGATGGATTTATTATTTAGTCTTGGTTTTTCAAATATCACATCCTCTGAGGCTGGGAGTTTAGACTCATGGTATTACTCAAGCACAATTCACAGGGTTTCCTCATTACAGGAGAGGCAAATGCATCACAGAAATCAACAGTTGGTGACCACCTACTATGTGTCAGGCCGTAATAGGATTTTTTATTTACTCCTCAAAATCACTCAGCAAAATAAATATTTATACCTTCATTTTCCAGATGAGGAAATTAAGATTCAGAGAGGCCAAAGTGATTTGCTCAAAGGCAGAAAACTAGTAAGTTCTAGAATTCAGATTTGAATATACATCTGTTTGACTATAAAGCCGTGGCTTTACCACATGCATCCCTTACCTGAATTTTTTTAAGGTTTTTTTTTCTCATTTCAAGCTGTTGCATTAAAATGAAAAAAAAATAATTTTATGAAAGAGTTTCTAGATGTTTACAGTCTAGATGTTCACATTCTTATGTTCATCTATCATATACCCATACTTGCCTATGCATTCTTTCCAGTGTTGCCTCACTTGCTGCCTTTGTTTCTGAGCTTGTCATGTAAACTTGCACAGCTGAAGAATCAGGAAATGTTGACAACAAAGTGGTTAATTATAAATTGGAAAAAGAACTGGGGGGTGATGGTACAGAGAACCCTTTCAGCCACACTGGTGTAATGAAGTGATTCAGATTTGTCTTATGGCCTCTGCAATCAACCTCCAGTTTGCTTTGTCACAACACATTGCTTTGCGGAACCAAAAATGGTCTGTTTATGTGCATTGTTCTTTACACAGTTTTGTTCCCAAACTCTGGAAATGGTTGGAGATTATACAGAAAAATTCAGGAGCATTCCTGTTTCCTGAGCATTTCTATGATTGTGATACATTTTTGTGTTACTCTTTCTACCCAGGGAATAGTGCAGTTCCTAAGGATAGATTCTTTGCAGAGGAAGGGGGTGTTGGCAGTTCTAGTGACAGATGAAATCTATTTCAAGGGATTGGAGGGCCATTCAAAGTGATGATGGTGGTGATAATAGCAATGCTCCCCACTGTTGAATTCTTTAGAATTTACATGAACCGTCTATATTTCATTTGATTTTTCACAAAAACGTATTGAAATGATCAGTCGGGGATTGTTATATCCACTTTTCAGATGCAAAAATTGAGGTTCAAAGAGACTAAAGGGAGTCAGAGTCAACTCCTAAGTCTTTTGATCACCTGAACTCCTTTGCTAAATTATTCTTTGTAGGTCCACACTAAGTTCATTCACTTTCAGCTGTTGCATATTTTGTCCTCCTGGAAAAATTATTAAGTATAATTGGGGCCATTAATAATTGTTTACTAGCTTTAAATGCCCAGTAGATGTCAATCAAGATGTGGAGCTTTTTTCTCCCTAGGCTCTGTGAAGGGAGAACAAGTAGTGAATTCAGTTCCAATGCTTTCCTCTTGCTGCTAGTACTTCATAACAAAGAGCCACCATTTGCTGATATCATCCATGTGCCAGCAGCTGACTGTATGTTGTTTCTAATTGTCACAATAGCTCTGCAGGAGAGGTACTATCATACCTACCTTACAAATGGGGAATCTGAGGCTTGGAGCTGTTAAGTAACTTTCCTAAGGTCATACAAATAGTGAGTGGCAGAGCCAGAGCTTTGGCTCATTTGGTCTGGCTCCAAACCATTGATTTTAACCATTATACCTCTTTAAATGCAGTGGACTGACATTTTTACCTGAGTTATTTGAAAGCTACCAATTGGAGGAGTCCTTTCCTTAGGAAACAGAGTGACAAAAATATATATTAATCTTAGAAAAATGCAGTGGAATGTGTACCTGGGAAATTAAAATTGTCAATTTATCTATATCATCTAATTGGGTAATAGTCTTCTACAGTTGATTGGAAAATTTATGGTATAATCCAACCTTCTCTGGGGGTAACCTATAAGTGCTGTGGGTACACAGGAGATGCCTTCTTTGCTCATTCCTGATACAGAACTATTTCTGGACTCCTATCTCTCTAACCCACTGACTCTTTTTTCCATGTACTATTATTTTTAGTTCATGCATAATCACTTCATTGAAAACATACTTACCAAGATAATTTTTAGTTACTGGATGCTTTCCTGATAAAGAGTTAATCAGCTCTATTGGCAAGTGGTGTTAATAAACATCATAATAAAGAGCCCTGGGGTCATAGATCCCTTCTCCTAGGAATGGTCCCTCCTGTTCGTTGGAGCAGGCAGGAATGCTGAACTAAAGACTTCCTTCAGACCCACTGCCTGTATGATCTGTAGACATTCAATTATCTCTTCTGTTGCTAACCTATGGTTTACACTCATCACTCAAGATTGTGGAGGTCAGCATCAGTGCTGGAGGAGTAGAGGAGCAGTCCTTACATAAATCATCTTAATGATTCCACATGCTTTTAGGAATTAGAACTTTGCACTGGAAGAGGCTCAGTGCATGACCTATGTACTCTTTATTGTGCAGCAGTGAAGAATGCCATTTTGGTTATAAAGATGTTGGAAACGAAAGCCCATGCCCTCCATCATACTACAGGTCCATGATGGGACTCTGAAGATTCTGACTACAACATCTACCTTTTACTAGGCTGCTGCTTACACTTGTACTCTGGCCTCTGTATGTCCAACACCTACCACCAAGAAGAATAGGGTCTTTAGAGCAATTGTGACCAACAGCTTTTGTGGAAGGTCAAACTGGGGAAAAGAAAACCATGTATGGGACAGATAGTAAATACTCAATACATAGCTTCAGAGAGAAGGAAGGAAGGAAAGAAGGATGGGTGGTTTTCAAAATTAGAATGGCTTTATTAATTCCATGGTAGTGGTGGGGTGGTGGGAAATGTTTAGTCTTCAAATTATAGATCACCTCTTTCCGAAATAGGGGAATACCAGTGAAAAAAATTGCCACTGCTTTCCAGCCACTAAAAAATTTTATATCTAGGCAGATTTGAGGAACAGCAATATAGAAGTCGCTTTTTAATCTTTCATCTTGAAATTGGCCTTCCTGGCTCTAAGATGCATCCTGTGATCTATTGGCTGCTGAGGAGCACTTTAGAGGATTTTTGAGCAGGAAACGTTCTAAGAGATGATCTAGTCTAGTGGTTCCAAAAGTTTTTTTTTATCACCGAAGGCACCTTTAATTAATTTCCCACAGCATTCCATGTTTTGAAACATCAGGCCAATTAAACAAATTACCTTTATCACATCATAATTCCTTTTCCCATTCTTTGTTGCTCAGAGCCATCAATGTCTTCTCATTAGAGCATCTAGTCAGCATGAAATAACCAGTGTGACTACAATACGTGATATAATTCCTTCCCAAACGAAGGCACTAGATGGTTGAGTTGGCTTGGGGTTGGCTTGATCTTAGCAGTCTTTACAATCCATCTCCCTTAGGCTTATTGAAATGTTAAAAATAGCTCATGGATTCCCATGATGACCTTCTTGTAATCCTAATGGAGAGGCATTTATCTTATTCTCCTATAAGGAAAGATAGGGACACTAAGATTTAGAAGGCAAAGTTACCCAAGATCACAAAGCACCTTAATGGCAAGGAGGACCAGAACTTGTGTCTCCTAAGTCTCAATTCTTTTTCTCCACATCCCCAATTTTCATGTGCCTTGAATCTAAGAACTTAGTATTGTGTTTTACTGTTTGATGACAAGGACTTTTTAATGAGGAGATGGAAAGGGGAAAACAACAAATTATTTTTGGAGATCTTTGAAAATGGCAGTTGTTGGGCACGGACCTTTTAGATAACAAAAGGCATCATGGAACCTGGGATGAGATTGTAGTCCTGTGGAAAGGGCACAGGAGTAAGAAATACCTGGGTTCGATGTCTGCCTCTGCTGCTTAGTGGCTATGTGACTTTGGGGCATTTCCTTATTACACTGAACTTACTTGTCTGGCACACATAGGCATTCTATAAATATTTGATGAGTCGGTAGAATAAGGACAATAATACTTACCCAATGGGATTATATAAGAGATACAAAAAACATCCATGATGGATTCACTAAATAACCTGTAAAATAATACTAATAGCCAATTCTTAGTCCCAGATTTGTACCCAGCCTCCTTTCCTTTCTTTCCTTTCTAAGAATGATTTCAGGCATCTCCCTATAAACTATCTCAGGTGCTGACACTCTTAAAAAGGTTTACTTAATGTTTAAATAAAGAGGAAAAATTTTTTGAAAAAAAAAAAAAGATTTACTTAGTCAGTCAAATAGTGTCCATGTTATCCTGTTATACTTTACTCCTAAGAGGTGAAAAAGGCACAGGATTATTCTCAGCAATGAAGTTCACTCTCTTCTTCTGCCTTCATCTCCTTTACAGGGGATGCTAAAATGATTAGATTCTGAATAACCATATTCCAGGATGGCTCCTTCCCAGCCCTTCTAGATGGAGTCATAGTTAACACCCACTTAGCTTTTTGGTTTTTCCTTATGTTAGCCTGATGACTCTAACTATTGCTCTTCAAACACCCTGCGATTAACCACGTGGGACACATCTATTGGTTGCTATTAGTAAATGACATTTTTGACAGACAGGTTTACCTACTTTGCAGTAGGTCAGATAATAAAGCTTCATCAGTGTGTACTTTGTGTGGTTTTCATAGGAATTCATATTTGGGAGCCCCAGCAAGCTCATATTCTCTTAACTTAGTAAAATGTTGAGACACAGGCTCAGTAACAGGACTGTAGTTGCCAGGTACTGTCCTGAATGTAGGGTGTCATTCACATCAACCAGAATGAGTTGTACACAGCCTGCAAGACTATATGGTGAGACCCTACCACACATTTCACACTGGACCTCACAGGGAGCCTCTGCAAACCCTCATCAGAGACCATGGGCTGTGGGAGTGAGCTGGTGACATTCTCATGCATAGGCCTGGAGCTCACTTTGATAGCTAGGAGAGGAACAGATTGCCCACTCACTGATCAACAGTCTTTTTTCATGTCCCCTGCAATACAAAAAAAATACATAGTGTGATTCCTATGTAAGGTGAGAACAGGTGGGTTTTGGGGGGATTTTAGGTAGAGTCGATGTAAATTTCATGAGCAAAGTAGAATCGTGGACAGTCTAATGCTCATAAAAACTGTTCATCAGGCTCAAATAAAATTTTTCAATCTTGTAAATAGCCTAGAGCAATCTCTAAGATGAAAAGTTATATGTTAAATGGCACCCCCCCACACACACAAACAAATAAGATACTTAAAGAGCACAATGTACAAGGAGCCAGAATAATGAGAATTTCCCCAGTTTTGTTTTTCTTACAATATTGAGGTTGTTTTTTTCCCCCTTTGAACTAAGGAGATAGAAAATACCTTTGAGTTTAGTAAAGAATGGATTCTTAATTAACTGTCCAGAGGTTTGTTGTTTGAGGTAAAATTCTGAGAAGGGTTCTTTCTATGGACAGGAAGAATTAGCTCTGTAGCAAGCAAACAAAAGAGTGCATTTCTTCTTAATGGCTTTTCCAAGGAAGTGGGCGAGGAGAGAAGAACCAAAGAGGACATTACATTATTGCTCAAATGCCCATGTTTACTGGACCTAGAACTGTGGCTGATTCAGAGCTGACATAGGGTCAAAGCTTGTAGGCTGCCTCCAAGATGTCCCTTTGTTTGCCAAATTGTTGTATAGAAGTGTATGTATTAAAAACACACTCCATCCTGGCTGTTTGGGGGGGCATCTTTCTGAATGGAAATGGCACTCTGTGCTTATTGACTTAGGCAGACACTGTGCTCCAAAGGAGACTGTGTAGGAGTGGGAACATGAGACATGAGGTCTAAGCTCTGTCATTTATTACATATATGACCTGGGGCAAGTGACTCACTCTCTCAGCCTCAGTTTGCTTGCCTAAGAAATATGGAGAATAATAATACCAACTTTCAAGGTTTGTTGTGTGGATCAAATGAGATAATCCATATAAAAACCTTTCTCACTGTGCCAGACTTATTGTAAGTAGTTGCTCAATAAAAGATAGATGATAATGATGGCATTTTGCAAGACAAGAACAGTCTGGGCTTGTCAACTCTGTTTCTTTGAACATAATGCTAGTGAGAGGGCCTTTTCTTTTGGGCCAGTGAGTCTCACTGAGAAAAGAATTCTGATACACGTCTGTAGACTGCAGATTTAAGCTCTGTCTGGTGCTCTTTCAGTTTGTGGATACTTGGAGTTTCGAGGGACTCCATGTATCAGATGGCTTGAGCATAGACACACTACTAGTGGAGAGGGAGCATCAGGTTCCTGAGGATTAACAGAAGTGCCACTTTTTCAGAGGAATGAGAGGCCATGGATACAACCCAATCTGACCTCCAATTTCAGGAGCAGGGACCTTCCATTTGAATGTTATCCTGTGAGGTTTGAGTACTTTATCTCTGTACAAGATTGAGGATTTTCTATTTGCAAAATATAAAGCAACATCTGTGTTTTCTTGCTTTTAGCATATGAATAAAGGGAGGATCATTTGAGTTAGGTCCTATCCTAGGCCAGTTGACCTTTGACCTGGTTTCCATAAATAAATTCTCACTAGCAGCTTTGGCAATGTCAGCAAAAGGCCAGACTGGGCCCAGCTTCATTATGCCCTGGCACTATGTCAACCAAGCATGAAAATCTTGGGACAGATCAGATTTTAGAATTTTTTGTTGTTGTTTTAGGAAATGGCTTTAAATACAAGCTTCTCTTTTCCAAGCACTTTAAAAGCAAAGTAAAATTAACATTATATTTAAAGCCAACCACTCCAACACAGAGAAACCCTGGCAAATTCCTCCCAAGGCCTAATGGACAAGTTCCTCATCTAAGCTTGTCTAGCCCTACCTTTGCTCTGCACCCCAGCCCTGCACAAGAAGCTGGGTGGAAAAGACTGCACTGTGCTCTGCATGAGAAACTTACCTAAGCATCTAGGTTTAAGGCCTAATTTGTAATTAGACAGTTTCTTGGAAGTACATCAAGCTCAGCCTCAAATCAGAACATCTCTTGGGGAGAAATCTGTATTTAGATGTTTCATTTAAAAATTCATCATTGAATAACAAAGTATTTGTTGCAACTCCTTGATGCATTCCAAATTCTCCCTAACTCTTTTTTGATTACAATGATGTTATTAATAATCGATGGAATGGTTGGAGGCATGGGCGAGCATGTGCCAGGGGCTCAGTAGCAAACAGAGGGCAGCATAGGCAGATAAGTAAGTCATGGTTCTTTGGGGCTGCAGAATCCAGTGAATTCCAGGCCAAGAGCTTGCCACCCTGGCTCCCTTTGCTGGATGCCTGTTATTTGAATTCTAGAACTGCACTGATTTGGCCAGGAGAAATGTCTTTTCAAGGAGTGGGTAGGAAATTAAGTTCTAAAGGTATTTGGCAAGCAAAGTTTCCCCGAAGGTTGGAAGGAAGACTTACTTTTTGTGTCTATACTGACAGCCTCCACTTCTCCCATTCTCTCCTCATCCCATCTCAGCCATCCCTCCATTGAGACTGCTCTTATCAACATGCCCAGCGAAGTCCTGTGTTGCCCAATATAATGGTCTCCTCTTTTCACATCTCATTTGATCTCTTAGCAACATCTACCAGTTGACTGTTCTCTTCTCTTGGTTTACTTAACTTCATGTTTTCCTGGTTGTCCTTCCTTATTGGCCATCCCTGCTAAATTTTCTTTATTGGCTTCTTCTTTATTCATTCTCTACATGGTAGGTTTCTTAGGGCTTCCTCTGGGTTTTCTTCTTTTTATATACCTCCTGCCCCAGTGAGCTTTTCTACTCCTCATGCTTTAATGTTTATGCAGTTGACTTCCTTATTTCTATCTCTAACACTAATCTTTTCACCCAGATATGATGTGCTAAATATTCTCTCTAAAGCAGAATACTGAAATGAGGTTGACTGGTTGTTTAACAGCTTTCTCTTTTTCTCCTTGGCCTTTGATCGCTCTTTTCTAGCTCATTCACCTGGAGTTACTCTTTCAACAAATATCAAAAGATAATCTAGGCTGTGTCAGACACAGTGCTAGCTGCAGTAGAGATTGAGGATTGGGGGACAGAAAATTACAGTGCCCTGGGATATGTGATTTTATGGGATAACCAAGAAGTGTGCATTTATTCATGTAGTCATTAATATGTACATAGCTATATACAAATGTTCATTCAGCAAATACTAACAAAAAACCACCAGTGCACCTGATGCTATGACACACACTAGGGATACCATGAGGACCAGGGCACAGCTTTTGCCCTCGTACAGCATATTGTTTAGTCAGAGATTCAGAAGGCAATCACTGGCAGTGGTGAGTGCCATACAGAGATGATTTGGGTAGAGAAATTAGAATAGGAGAGGGTCTCAGGTCCAGCCTGCATGTATTTGTGTGTGTTATTATAGGCTGTGTTGGAAAGCTTTCCCTGTGATATACACAAAGGAACACTTTCCAGGGCTTTGGTTCCCAACACCATTGTTTTGCCCTAGCCCTAGTGAGTTGAACTAGACTTGTAAGACCAGAAGGGTTTGTTTAAACCTAAACTCGATCTCCCTAGGTTTCTGCTAAGCTTTCTAAAGGAAGGGGTAGAGATGGACTGGAGGAGGTGTGTGGTATGTGGAAGGAAGTATGCTTCTATAGAATGGAATGCATAATAGATGCTCAATTAATATTTGTTGAATTAATGAATGAATTACAGAGTGAGTAGGAATTAGCTAGAATCTACTCTGGTCACCCATTATAGTGGATGCTGGGGGTGCACAGATGAATGATACCAGGTCTATGCTCTCAAAGAACTCAGTTCATAGTCAGATGAAAGACACTGAAAAGTTAACAGGTAAATACCATTCAGTGTTATAATTATTATAATAATAGCCAGTGCTTAGTGAGCCCTTACGATGTCCAGGTAATACTTCATGTGCATTATCTCATTTAATCCTTACAATAACTCTATATGATATCTTTCATCAGTCCCCACTCTTCAGATGAGGGAACTTAGTTACAGTGAGGTTAAATAATTTTCACAGGGTTACCCAAAGTGTTTTTGATGTTGGCTTTGGGTCTGGGCTGAATCTTGAGGGAGTTTTGGCTGGCATCAGTAAGATTAATGAGGGAGAGCTCTTTTGTTTGTAAAGAAGCAGGCCGGGGATGAAGCTTTAGGAAGAAGCAGTAGAAGGTAGTAGGCTCCTTGGCTCACAGTAGCACACCCCGTGTGGACTGTGGGGCCTTCTTTCCAAGAGATGATTGAGCCTTAACAAAAATTTTGAGATAATTCCTTTGTTCAGGCACAACTTTGGGACCTTGGAGTCACTGAGTATGCCTTATCTTTGTCTGTGGCACTAAGGATGCATAAGGACCCTCGAGAATCAGTGAAGAGGTTAAGTCATCACAAGAACTTCCTGACCCCCCAGCCCAGCCAGGCCATACACTTAACCACTCACATTTGAAGCAGCAGGGCCTGCAAGCATGCCTCATGCACATCAAATGAAACACATACCACGTAGGTTCCATGTCTCACATTAGTATGACATTCTTGAAGAGACACAACTATAGCGATGGAGAACAAAGCAGTGGTTGTCAGGAGTTAGGGGCAGAGGAGCTATGTGACTTAAAAAGAGTAGCATGAAGGAGTTTGTTGGAGTGATCAATTGGGGTGATGTTTCCGTGAATCTATATATGTGTTAAAACTCATAGAACTACTCACCAAGAAGAGTTTATCTTACTGTATGTTAAGTTTTACAATTAAAAATAAAAAGGAACCAAGCACACACCACCTTGAGTGTTCCATTTCTCACCTCTCAGTTCCTGTACAAAAATGTGGGTACTCAAAACCTTTGATGATTTGGCAGGGTTAGAAGAAAGATAATAAGTGAGGAGATTGCTTGAACTTGGCACCTGCTTCTTTTCAAGTCATGAGAAACCGATTTATCCTTCCATGTACCATTTCTGTTGTCAAGCTACTGAGTGCCCTTATTTGAAAATGCCCCGTGGGCAATATGGGGTGGTGTATGATCATAGTGCACTCTCCAGGGAAGTAGTGTAAAGCTGGGTAAAAGAGCATTTTTGCCCAGGCTGTGGCCCACAATTCTCAAATGCTCAGCTTCCCAGCTTTCTATTAGTGTTTGACGTTACTCCAGTTCTTGTTTGAACTTGCAGCACAGAGCAGGCAGACCTTGACTTACATGAGTAATGGCCCATTGAAGGGATCACCCACAAAGTTTCCTGCAAAGACTAAAGATTCTGGAACCCTTGATTCTGATGCTATAGGCAGAAGGACCACTCATCTCACCAGATTGAGGAGGTATCCTTCTCCCTTCACTCTCCTTTTGTTCCTCTTCCTAAAGTCCTGGGTGTGTTGACAGGGCAGGAGGAGAAGAGGGGCAAAATTCTGTCACAAATTATGTCCTAGCTAGGCTAGCTTTGGTAGGATGCATAGTATTTTCTTCCAGACTACTCCCTTTAGTAGCTGTGGGAACTCTGGCAAGGCACTTAAAACTTCTTTGATTCTTTCCTCATCTGAGGTATGTGGATAATGACCCTTGCCGTGTTTAACTCCTGGAAGTACTGTTTGGGTCAAATGTCAAAGTGCTGGGTACATTCGTATGATGATGAGGATGAGTTGAGTAGGATATATGATAAGCTGGCTTGGGCATCTGCCATTTCTTCCCATGGGAACATGTGTTTTGATTTCCAACCTACCAAGCAACCAAATCGCAGGTGCAATTTTGCAACCTATAGCACATTTCACCCCATTTATTTTCAAAGCTGTGAGAAGAGAGCCACAGTCCATGAGCAACACATGTTTGAAATCAAATACAAGTTCCCATCAAGGTATTCTGATATGTTAGACAAGATGCCAAATTGTTACTGTGTTTCAGAGTAATTAGGCAGGATTGAAAAGCAGTTTTTATCATGATGATAATTCATTTGTGCTTGCCCATGGTCAAACCAAGCATTTTTGAGGTATGGCCATATAGAGGAAGAATGTTCCTGGTAGTTATCCTTATCAATTTTTTAAAGAGAAGGCATCCTTTCCTGCCTCTTGGCTGTGGGCCCATTTCCTCCTCTGAACTCCCATGGCATTTTTCTGGGACCACTTCTTATGACTATTGCCATATTTTTCCTTGTGGCATAATTGTTCCTCTACTGGCCACATCCCTGAGTAGTCTAGGAGCCCCTCCAGGGCAGCCAGGTCTTGCTTAGAGAACTATGCAGAGTTCCTTGCAGATTGCTGGTATCTGGAGTTTAGCTCTTGAAAGTTAAAAGCAAACTAGGCTATGTTGAATTCTAAGAAAATAACCTTTTTTTTTCATTTAGGAGAGTAAAACTCTATCAATTACAGAAAATTTTGAAATACTGATTAGCAAAACAGAGAAAATGAAAATCATCTGTAATCTACAACTTAGGTAAACAGGTTCATCACTTAATCCAGTTTAATGTGTACAGCTACTAGGGTTGGTCCTGCAAATCTAAAGATGACTATGACATGGTCAATGCCCTCAGTAACCTCACAGACTGGTGGAGAGGACAGATACATGAACTCAGTCCTGTGGGCAATACGGAGCCAGTACAAGTTTTGAGCAGGACATTGACATTCTAATAGTATTTATCTGATGGCAGTATGCAGGATGGTGTGAAGAAAGGAAGGCCTGAAGCATAGAGACCAGTTAAGAAGCCATCGCAAAAAGGCCACACATTTTACTAATTGTCCTTAAGGTAAAGACAATGTCATTCAACCGGAGTGACTGTCTTCCAGAGTTACTTACCCTTCGGACTTCCAAAAGTGAGATTGGAGGTTAGCCTTGCCCTGTTCATGTTTACTGAGCAATAAGAAGCTCTGAGAGCCCCTCAGTCTATGTGTTGGAGGGTTGAAGGAAATTCAGCCAATTTCCCTCTTGGTCTAATTGGCTGAACTCCCAGGCTACACCATAGAACCTGGGTCCTAGGGGACAGATATTTAACTCTTAAGTCAGTCAGTGGCTGTCCATGCTAAGAAATACCTTGAGGAGTCTTCCCCAAGTCTACTAATGTTACCCTCCAAGAAATTTTGGTTTTCTTAAAAATCACTATGCTCCTGGTCAGAAAGGTACAAAACCAAAGATATTTCAAGCTAGAAAAGATGTGGAGACTCCTCTTGTATAGATGAGGAAAAGAAGATCTGGCCTATTGGTCAGACTTGCCCCAGGTCTCACATAGAAAGTGGCAGAGGTGGGCCTCAAACTTAGCTCCAGACTACCAACACTTTGGCTCAGCCATTAAACATAAATTGCTTCTAGGCTAGAGAAGATGTAGGCGCCTCTGTGAGTTGGGGCCTGCAGACCAGGGGCACTATCCATGAAGCCCAGACTAAAGGACGGCTGCTGATTCCAGCAGACACAGTGCTGCAATGTAAGACATTGCGAAGAAGCAAAGAAACTTAAAACTTGACAAACAAATACACATGTTCCACTACTGGCATGCTCATTTCCCCTTTCTATTTTTAGTTAGGGTTATCTTTCAGTTTAGTTCTGAGAAGGGGTTCGGTTTTAATGGTGCAGCAAACTGTGATCTGGTAAGAAAAGATGGGATACATGGGCTGTTTTGCTGCAAAAGGTGTTAAGCTCTTCTGCTTTTAAACTGTGTACCTTTAATCTTCGTGGCAATATTTAGGTTTAAAAGAACACGGTTGGGGTGACAAATACCCCATTGGAACCAGTCTCAGGAACAGTAAATGGCCATCAGCTCTTTTAGAGAAGATGCAACACTGGCTAAACCCTGCCTTTGGAAGGGGTGAGCTACCCCAAACTCCATAGAGGAGTAATCTTTAATATGGGGACAGTTTGCAGCTGACTTTTCATTCTGTGTAGCCACCTAAGCTGTTGGGAAATGGAAATGGGAAATGCACTAGCAACAGAGTCAGAGCCCATTTCTTAGAAACCGAGCTTTAGTTATTCTTTCTGATTTATATACTTGTTTGGTTTTATTTGAGCACATAAACCTATATTTCAATGCTACAAATTGCCTTTTATTAGGCTGTTCTTACTAGACACATATGCATTTAGAGTACAGCTGAGTAGAGTCCATTTAAGGTTTTGTGAACAGTAAATTCTGCCATCTCCATATCCTTGGCTAAAACTAGAAATATGCAGGCTTTTGTATATCAACTGCAGAAGCTGATGACTCTCATCACATATACCTACACTGGATATGTTGGAGGCCTGGAGCAATTTGGCCACAGAGAGTTGTTTGTAGGATTGGAAGAAAACTCAGCCCCCAAACAGATAATGTGCCATGTTCTATTTTTAATGAGTTTATTTTCCTGTTTCAGCTTAGAGGTGTTGATTCATCATTTTGATTCTTGACAAAAGGATTCTGCTTAGACTCTCAGCTCCCTGGTGGGTTGGACTTTCACAAAAACATCTGTGCTAAAGCAAAGGGGGTTCATATTTATTGTCCTAGACAGTGTTCACTTGAAGGTTTCCCAGCAGCATCTGTAGCTGGAAGAGTCTGTGTCAGTTTCTACTCCTCAAGCTGTAGATGAGCCCTCAGCCCTGCATCCCACACTGCTGCCTAGGGAAAAGTCAACAGTTATAAAAAAGAGGGTCCTTTTCTGTCATACTCTTTCAGTAAAAACCAAGACAGCTATTGCAAATGGGCTTGATCCAGTGCTTAGGTATTCTAGTATCTCCTACAGCACATAGCCACTATTGCTAAGCATTTTGGATAGTTAGGGAGTAAATAGCCCCATAGATTAGCCATGAGGGGAATATATGACTGAAATTCTGATTACAGTAGAAAATCCTTTCAATTTATAATTCATAAGAAATTTACTTCAGAAGACAATTGATTTTAGAGGTTCCCTCTCTCATTTCTACTGTCCTTTTTCTTTTCATTGTTTGTTTCCTACAGACAACCAATTATTAAATGTAGGATATGTGTTTACTTCAGTGACCCAAGTTGCTAGGGATACATCAAGTGCTTCAGCCCAGAGCAGCCAAGGGAGGTTTGGGGTGTCTCCACAGCCCTTGACTTTTCAACTTCAATTATAAATCCATTTGGTCAAGTTGTGGTTTGAGCTGTGTGTGGTCCCTGTGACAGGCTTTTGGTAAACAGCTGCAGCACAAAAGCAGCTCGAGCTTATTTGTTATCATCTACACTAAGCTGCCAAGATAACCGCATGGGGAGAGTGATGTAGCAAGTGAAAGCGGGTAGAGTTTTACAGCATAGGTTCTTGGGTTCATTATGAAAAATGTCACTTGACAAATGACTAGTTTTGACTTTAAAGAGAAAAGATTAAAAGACTTTCAGATCTGTCCTCCTGAGTAGCAGCAGAATGTTTTGTTCATATATCTTCATTTTTGCCTTTTCTCTGGATTTGGAGCAGTCTTGTTTTGAGAGGGAAAGTTGCCCCATCCAGAAAGAAGTAGATTATATTTTTCTATTCTATATGCATTTTACTACCATTTACCTTGTTTCTGTGAACATTAAAATAAACAAAACCTTACAATCTAAACTTTGCTTTTACTAAATAAGTGACCACAGTAGTTACCAGTTGAATTTAGCAGCTTTCAGATGGAAACATTACTTTATTATGGCATAGACACAACAGAAAAAAAAAATCAGACACCCTAGCAAAGTACATGTTTCATTGGGAGTTTGACAAATACGTGGGCCTCAATGTAAACAAGTTATATTCTTCCAGCCCTGATGAAGCTCATTAACTCTTTCAGGCCACTTGCTACTAGAAACCAAATACCCTAATGGCTTAAGACCATGGCTTCAGAAATTATCAGTTTCCTGCCAAAGACTGGCCCAAGGACTAGAAGATGTAAATTTTGAATGTATGCTGCATTTGTTAAGCAAATGTTTATTAAGCACTTGCTCTGGCAAAGATAGTACTAGGGGCTGGAAATATACTAAGAAGTGGGAGACGGGGTAGCTCTTGCCTTCAAAGAGCTTATAATCTTTTAAGAAGATAGAATGAACTCAGAACGCGCGCACACACACACACACACACACACACACACACACAATGCTAAGACAGTTCATGACAGTGGGCCAAGTTGCTGATGTGGACCACAGTTGCTCTAGAGTATTATAGAGAAAAGATTTCTTCACTGTGGACTCATGTAGCCAGCAAAGGGGCTCTGGAAAAATGGAGCTTGAACTAGACTAAGTATAATTGTGAATATATTATAATAAATTATAATATATTGGGAATATATTGTAATAATACAGGAGACAGGGATTCATGATGTTGCCCAGCTAAGGCAAATAGTTGTTAGGGCCTCTTACTAGCTAAGTGTTAAGGGCAGAGTGAAGAATGAGCCAGGCATCATCCCAGCTGTCATGGAGCTTATTCTTGAATATAAAGACAATATTTACTAGCTAACTTATTACAAAAGTGCAAATCGTTGTAAATAAGTTGGGAATCCATTCAAACTGCTTAAATAAAAGAGGAGATTATATTGGAAGAGTCTAGGGATCCCGGATCATGTGGCAGGATTTGATAACTGGAAACTCAAGAATTCAAGATTACTTTTTCCATCATCTTGGGTCATATAGATACTCATTGCTACTTCTAAGACTACTTCAAGCTTATCTCTTGTCTCCTCTTCTTCATGCTAAACATAAACATAGACATAGACACACAGACACACACATACACACGCACAAACACACGGATTTTCTTGTTTTGTTTTTTTCTGCTTTCTCTTGCTTGTGGCCACATCAGCCTCAACTTTAACTCTACTTCCTAGTTTGAGGATTCAACAGAAACTGACTAGAATTCCTGTGTCCTGATGCTAAAGTGGCCTAGCTTGGGTCAATTGTCTATTCTTATCCACAGCTATGCCTTGTGGGGCAAGTCATATGACTTTGAGAAGAGAACAAGATTATAATTTCAAGTATATACAGTCATTGTTGAGAGAAAGAGCAAAAGCCCAACTGGGGGCTTAATATCTGACCTGAACATGGTGTGTTTGGTAAACAAACAGTAGGGAGACTGGGATCACTGAAAACTAGGCTTCCCATGGTGGGAAGTGGTGGGAATGTAGACTGGAAAGATAAATAGAGTGGATCTATGTTTTAGGTGATCATTTTAACTGTGGAAGAGGGAAGAAGAGGGAAGTCTTCATGTCTCACTGATATTGAGGCACATTCTGACTGGCCAACTTGCAGAGAAACTGTAGAGAAAATTCTTCCTCTCAGTAGAGTTGTTGGACTGGAGTAAGCATTTTCTAAGATTGTTTCCCATCATATAGTGCTTTGGTTTGGGGTTCCTGCCAATTCCTCTCTGAGAGGAGCTTGAGTGATTTCTCTTTCCCCATGGGAAATATGCTACCCTCTGGGGATCAGGAGATTCCTGGGGAGGCAAAGACACCCCTGAGTCTGGCCTTGTACCCTCTGAGAGCACTGTGAAAACATCTTCCTGCAAGAGGACCACGTCATTCATTCAAAGGCAGAAACAGAAGAGATTTAACAATTTCCGACTCCCACCTCTCCAGATGTAATGCAATACACATATGGAATATACATGCTCCTTTTCTTAGAGAAAATTCCAAAAAAATGGCTTTTTATATAATTCTTATTAATTATTTTACAATATTTAAATTATTTAATTTAAAAATTTATAAATTATTAATTTACAAAAATTTGATATATAAATTAAAATATTTGCTCAGTCTGGGAGATGCAGGAAAGCACACAAAGTGCTTGTAACTCTCAACATCCAAATATCATCAGGTTGGTATTTTATTGTATTCCTTTCCAATATTTCATGCATATATATTATGTAAAATGAAATGAAAACAATACTGTGCATATAGTTTTGTATCCATTTTTTTCTTAGTCAACATTTCCCCCATGTCATTAAATATTCCTGGTAGCTATATAGTTGTACAGTAATACATTTAAATGTTTACTTATTTGGGGGAATTTAATTGTCTGGTTTCCCCTCCTAAGTAACGATTTAAATGAATAGTTTTATATGTAAACATGTGACTACATCTCTGCTTCTTTAGTCCAGCTTTCAAGAATTGAAATTATTAGGGAGAATAATGTGAAATTTTAAGGTCTTGTTACATAATTCCAGTTGCTTGCTAGAAAGAGTGCACCAATTTATATATGCTTCCACCAGCAGTCTACAGGAGTGGCTGACTACCCCATCCTTGCTGGTGCTAAGTAATAGCATAGCTTGTAGTCTATATCAGCATGATAGGCGGAAAGCTTTTTCACAGTAGGGACCATGACATTTTCTTCTTTAATGGTGCTTCAGCACATATCATGCACACTATGCATGTTTGTTGCATAAACCATGGTCAAAGGGGAAGGTGATAAGATCTATTAGGATGACACGTGGTTTGTTCCAGGTCTATGGAGAATTCAAGAGGAAATTAATTTAAGCATGTGTTGGAGAAAGCAGTGGAGAGATGGATTGAGAAGTGAAGGTCCAGTGAGCAATAATGTTGTTAAATGCAATGAAAGTTAATATAAGCAAATAGAGCCAGGGAGAGGAACTTGGTAAAGATATAGTATGGTCTGTTCTGTAGAGCACTACGCATGTGACTGCAGAGTAGATTGTGGATTGTTTCAATGTAAAAATCAGTGGATTGAACCCTAGAGCCCTAGATCTAAGGATCGCAGGACCTAGGACTAAGTGTGAACTGGATAGGCTGCAGGGAGACCAGATTGTAATAATAAAAGTCAGAGTTTTACATTCATTTATTCATTCTTTCATTCCTTCATTCACCCATTTAATAGCTCAGCCCTACTTTAAACAACAGGGCAAGAGAGTTTTATGGGGAGAATATTCAATAGCGTAGACTTTTTGGGAAGTGGTACAAAAGCTTCAGTATGGGAAGCTGGGGTGGGATGGGAGATGGAGGGGTGCTTTCTGAACTAGTTTTGACTTTTTTAGTGAACTTGTTATTCATCCCTTTTGAGGTGTGGGTAATGGGGTGGAGGGAGAGCCACAGCTGGTTTGTGCTGAGTCATACGCTTGTGTTTGTACTTTGCCTTGCACAGAGGAATCCAAGGTTGCTTCACAATGACTTGGTTAAAATTAGCACTGTCAGAGAGCTCCTTAAAGAGTCTTGTGGAAAGTCTTCCAAAATAAATCAACCTTCCTGTTGGGGTTGAGTCATCCCCCTTGCTTTTTCTTCAACTGGAAATGATTTTAATGGAAAGGCAAGGCAGTAAGATCTTTGCGATTGCCAGTTTTGAAGGTATATGTTGTGCTGAGGCAGGGTAGTAAGGTGGAAAGGGTCAGATAACAGTAGAGGGTCAAATGCTAGCTGTACCACTAACCTGCTGTGTGACCTTGTGTGAGTTTCATAACTTTTCTGAGTTTCAGGTGTCCCATAAGTAAAAAGTGGGGCTAACTACATCTACCTTACTGAGAGACAATAGATATATAATTAAGTGGAATAATGTATATGAAGCATTCTTCTTGGTACATATAGGCCTTCAACAAATGGGAATAGAAATGATAATGATCATTGTTTTCCACATATTCTTCAAATTAGCATGTCCCAAAAAAGCTTGTCACTCTCTACCCTATAATTCTTGTTGAAATCTGCTGCCCCTTGATTTCCATGTCACTGTCAGGGACCAACAATTCACCCAGACTCCTTGATGGCTAATCTTTTCCTCTCAATTACCACTTCGAGTACTCCAGTTCTGCCTTTCATCACCTCATACATGGAATATTTTACCAGTATTTTTTCCTGAATTTTCTTCTACCTCAGCCAACTGGGAGTTCACCGACAATGGTCCATAGCCTTTGGTTAGGATGTCTCTTATGGTTTCCAATCTGTTCTGCTTACTCAGTTAGTTAGTTGCAATATCTGAGTATACTGTAGTACTTTGTGTCCTTCAAGGGCAGGGACTCTTACTCAATTCTGAACCCCAACCCTTTGGCACATGCAAGCACAGAGTAGGTGGGTGTTCTGTAAAAACTGGCTAGAATTTAAACATATGGGAAGCTGTGACCAAGGTGTCCTAAGGGTGTATTAAGTAGTATTCATTCACATCTGAAATTACCTTATTTATTTCATTATTTGCATATGTATACATCCTTGCTGCCTTCACTGTTATCCATTTTACTCCTGTGTTCTGTCAGACAGGGGTTGATGCCCAGATGGCTCATCATTCCCCAAATCATACCTCCAAGGGAGCAGGAACTATGTCTTTCTTGTTCATGGTTATGTCTCTAGCACAGTGCCTAGTGCTTCTAGTGACCGTCTTTTACAACTGTGGGAAAAGCCTTCTGAAAATGAAGCCAACACAGAGCAAAGCAAAGCTGGGAGACGGAGAAGAGAGGCAGAGTACTGTAAGCATTGTTCAAACCCTCAGATCCTGTCATGCCTGAAGCCAACATACCCCTTGGACATCCCGCTTGTGAGCCAATAAATCCCCATTGTTGCTAAAGCTAATCTGAGTGGAATTTCTGCCATTTACAATCAAAAGGGGGCTGACTAATACATCCTCTCTCCACTACCTCATGAAGCTCCAGAAAAATCAAAAAGAACTTTTCATCAGCAAAAGGTTATAAACTCTATCATCAAAGTTTCCATCTTTCCTTGCCTTGATCAGTTCAAGAATGTAGAAATAATGATGCCAATGGAGACAGAATGCCATGGTGAAGGGCTAAAGAGTACCTGAGGTGGTGGTGATAGTTGCTCCTCTAAATAAAGGAAGGGACATTTGAGCCGACACCTGGATGATGAGAAGCAGCTAGACATGTGCCTATCTAGAGGAAGAGCATTGTAAGTAGAGGAGACAGCAATGCAAAGGCCCCAACATAGGAAAGAGCTCTGCTGGTTTATGAATGCTTTAGAAGGTCCATGTGGCTAGCTTTGTGAAAGAGGAGGAGATAGGAGTGGAGAAGTAGCCAAGTATCTTCTACATTTTTCAGAAGGCATGACCTGGGGAATGATGAGCAGTTTGGGTGACTAGCCCTGTCTGACATGGGACAGGAGTAAAAATGGGCAACATCAAACGCATCAGAGAAGGCCTGCATTCATTCAATAACATCACCAGATGGCTTGCCTGGCTGGCACTGTGTCTCACAGTGTAGCTGTAAAAGATGGTGTCTGCAAGGTTGTACCAGCAAATCAATTGCTGTACTACCAACCTAGAAAAGTCAGTGAATCATCCTTCTGTTTTGATCATATAGTTAAATATATTCTGTTTGATCCTTTAGTAAGTTAGCAGAGCTGAAAATAAATGGCTCAGGTTTGGGAAATAAATTAACCTCTCACATTGACCAGGGCTTAATTTAGTGGTTTCCTCCTTATTGCCCTAGATGGGCCAGTGGTATGCCTTACCTCAGTATGAGTACCTTACTCTCAGAATTTTGCTCGGTTTCCAAAGGGCAGCACCATAAATATGAACTCACAACACTAATAAATTAGTATTATAAAGCTCAAACTGCAAAAATACTGGTGATTTAATAGAATGTGAGTATAGTAGATAAAACTGTATTTTCATTTTCTAGTCCTGGGACATTGTGTTTGCAAAATACCTTAAAATCATGTTTATGCTCAAGTATCCTTAAATCAATGATACACACATGCTCCAAATAAGGAAACTGCCATTTAGGAAGACATCGTAAGGCAATTTAATTAATCTCAATTCAATAAAAATATATGGAATATTTGACATGGATTTGAAGTCTAGAAAGAAGACCCTTCTCCTCATATAGAATGAATGGATGGGGGAAGGAGATGAAGCAGGGAATCCTATGAAGAAACATTTCTGGTACTGTGGATAAATAAAAATTCTAGCATGAGCTACAAAAGTGACAGTGGAAATGAGAAGTGGGCAAATGTAGATATTTAGGGGCTAAATTATAAGGACTTGGCAACAAATTCAATATGGGGATATAGAGAAAGACAGGAGTCAAATGTGTGTCTATGGAGTCAACAGAGGGTGGTTGAGAATATGGTGGTGTTTTTGATAGAATTAGAAATTCTTGAGGAAATCAAGTTTGAGAAGATGATGCCTAGTGGACAACAGGAAGGCAAGTCTAGAGTTGAGCATCCCGAAGATGCAGCTTTGGAGATCATGACCCCTAATGATGATTGCTAAAGCCATGGAAATGGATGAGCTCATCCAGTAGGAGAATATAGAGAGGCAAGAGAAACCCCACAAATGGAGGCCTGCAGAGCCCTATGCAGGCCATCCTGATGTAATCCATCATGCCTTTCCCCATGAGTGTGATTAGCATTTTTGGGTCCATCTCGATTTGGGATTGAAGCCTGATGCTGTGGAAGAGGGAAACTTAAGAGAACATTCAAATTTTGTCACTAGAAGCCTGTTTGATGTACGGATAATGGAACTAATATGTTGAGAATAAACATTGCTTTGACTCAGGATATTAGTTAGAAATCCCTAATTTAGGTTCATTTTTGGTGAGAAAATATGGAAATGGTAACATTTTCAGAAATGGTAAGTGATTTCTTGGAGAGATTTATTTGGGACATAGCTAAAAGCAAAATCTATTATTGTCACCTTGAACTATAGACTTAAGATGACAAACAGTGATACAGAGGTCTTATATGTTTTTTTAATTCCATGAGAAGGACATGATTGGCCTATTCCTCTGGTTGTTTCATGTATGTAAGTTTTATCTACCCAATGAATTTCCATCTCTTTTGAAGCATGGGTTCTACCTCATAATTTTTGGATCTCCCTACAGTGCCTAGCACAGTGGAGAATTAGTGTAGCATACACTCAGTATCTCTTGTGGAAAAAACTGCATCACAACAAGTAGAATTATCAGGCTAAGATAGATCCTTGAAACACTATCAAGTCTCTTCGCATGCCTCTGTGAAGGATTGCAATCAAGCTACCCCATAAATATTGACTCTCTTCTTATGAATCACAACATATGTTTCTTAGGCTGAAACAAAAAAGATGTGGATAAACCATAGCTTCAAGGGCTCTTTATAGCTGAAAGTCAGAAATACCAAGGGAATTGGCAGTATAGGGATGACAAAGGATATATGTAAGACTCATGCTAAGGAACTTGGTAATAAAAAGTCTTATAATATGTATCCCATCAACATTGTCACTAAAAAGTTCTAGAAGGCCACTTTGGAGTTAGAATTAACATTATAAAATGAAATAATAAATATGCAAATAACTTGACAGATATCTATATTATCACCACCTGAGTTCACACGGTAAAATGAAGCCTTTGCATATTTTGGAGGTCACAATGCACAACTTCTGCATGGTGGCAGTGATGAGAGGATGAATATTCTAACCCAATTCATTTTTTATAACCTCTGAATTATCTTCAGGAACTTTTATTTTTATTTTTTTACTTTTATTTTTTTATTTCAGCATATTACGGGGGTACAAATGTTTAGGTTATATATATTGCCTTTGCCCCACCCGAGTCAGAGCTTCAAGCGTGCCCATTCCTCCAGACAGTGTGCACTGCACCCATTAGGTGTGAATATACCCATCCCCTCTGCCCCCCTCCCACCTTCCCGACACCCAGTGAATGTTACTACTATATGTGCACATAAGTGTTGATCAGTTAATACCAATTTGATGGCGAGTACATGTGGTGCTTGTTTTTCCATTCTTGTGATACTTCACTTAGTAGAATGGGCTGCACTTCTATCCAGGATAATACAAGAGGTGCTATATCACCATTGTTTTTTCTGGCTGAGTAGAACTCCATGGTATACATATAACACATTTTATTAACCCACTCATGTATTGATTGGGCACTTGGGTTGTTTCCACATCTTTGCAATTGCGAATCATGCTGCTATAACATTTTAGTGCAGATGTCTTTTTTATAGAATGTCTTTTTTTCCTTTGGGTAGATGCCCAGGAATGGAATTGCTGGATCAAATGGTAGTTCTACTTATAGCACTTTGAGGTATCTCCATATTAGTTTCCACAGAGGTTGTACTAGTTTGCAGTCCCACCAGCAGTGTATGAATGTGCCTATTTCTCTGTATCCATGCCAACATTTACTGTTTTGGGACATTTTGATAAAGGCCATTCTCACTGGAGTTAAGTGATAATTCATTGTGGTTTTGATTTGCATTTTCCTGATGTTTAGAGATGTTGAACATTTTTTCATATGTTTGTTGTCCATTAGTCTATCTTCTTTTGAAAAGCTTCTGTTCATGTCCTTTGCCCATTTTTTATGGGGTTGTTTTATTTTTTCTTGCTGATTTTCCTGAGATCTGTGTGGATTCTAGTTATCAGCCCTTTATCGAATGTATAGCATGTGAATATTCTCTCCTATTCTGTAGGTTGTCTGCTCTCATGATAGTTTCCTTGGCTGTGCAGAAGCTTTTTAATTTGATCAGGTCCTATCTATTTATTTTTATTGTTGCTGCGATTGCCTTTGGGTTCTTCTTTATAAATTCTTTGCCTAAGCCAATGTCTATAAGAGTTTTCCCAACATTTTCTTCTAGAATTCTTATAGTTTCATGCCTTACATTTAAGTCTGTTATCCACCATGAGTTGATTTTTGTGAGAGGTGAAATGTATGGATCCTGTTTCAGTCTTCTACATGTGGCTATCCAATTTTCCCAGCACCATTTATTGAATAAGGTTTCTTTTCCCCGTTGTATATTTTTGTCTGCTTTGTCAAAGATTAGATGGCTGTATGAGGATGGTTTTATTTCTGGGCTCTCAGTTCTGTTCCATTGGTTTATGTCTCTGTTCTTTTGCCAGAACCATACTGTTTTGGATCTCCCTACAGTGCCTTGTGGTGTAACTTGAAGTCTGTCAAATTTATGCCTCCCAATTTGTTCTTTTTGCTTAAGATTGCTTTGGCTATATGGGGTCTTTTCTGGTTCCATATGAAGTGTACAATTATTTTTTCTAGACCTGTGAAAAATGATATTGGTATTTTAATAGGTATTGCATTGAATCTATAGATCACTTTGGGTAGTATAGACATTTTAACAATGTTGATTCTGGTGATCCATGAGCATGGTATGGTTTTCCGCCTGTTTACATCCTCTGCTATTTCCTTCATCAGTGTTTTGTAGTTCTCCCTGTAGAGGTCTTTTACCTCCTTAGTTAAATATATTCCTAGGTATTTTATTTTATTTGTTGCTATTGTGAAGGGTATTGAGTCTTTGATTTGGTTCTCAGTTTGACTGTTGTTGGCATAAAGAAATGCTACTGATTTCTGTACATTGATTTTATAATCTGAGACTTTGTTGAATTTGTTTATCAATTCCAGTAGTCTCATGGTAGAATCTTTGGTGTTTTCTATATATAAGAACATATCATCATCAAAGAGTGATAGTTTGGCCTCTTCTGCCCCCATTTGGATGCCCTTGATTTTCCTCTCTTGTCTGATTGCTCTGGATAGGACTTCCAGCACTATGTTGAATAGAAGCAGTAACAGAGGGCAACTTTGTCTGGTTCCAGTTCTAAGTGGGAATGCTTTAAGTTTTCCCCTGTTCAATATGATGTTGGTTGTGGGTTTCTCATATATGGCTTTTATAATTTTTATGTAAGTCCCATCTATGCCAATTTAATAAGTGTTCTTCTCATAAAAGGATGCTGAATTTTTCAAATGTTTTCTCTGCGTCTATTGAGGGGATCATATTTTTTTTTAAAACTTCTATATATGTGGTGTATTACATTTATAGATTTGTGTATGTTAAACCATCCCTGCATCTCTGGGATGAAGCCCACTTGGTCGTGATGGATTATTTTTTTGATCAGCACCTGAATTCTATTTGCTAGGATTTTATTGAGAATTTTTGTATGTATATTCATAGGGATATTGGTCTGTAGTTTTCTTTTTTGTTGTGTGTTTTCCTGGTTTTTGTATCAGGGCGAAATTGACTTCATAAAATGTGTTGGGGAGGATTCTTCCCTTCTTGATATTGTGGAATAATTTCTACAGGATAGGCACCAGTTCTTCTTTGTAGGTTTGGTAAAATTTGGGTGCGAAACCATCTGGTCCAGGACTTTTTGTTTTAGGAAGGTATTTTATTGCTGTGTCAATTTTGGTAGTTGATATTGGTCTGTTTAGGAATTCTATTTCTTCCTGATTGAGTCTAAGGAGGCTGTGTGTTTCTAAGAATTTGTTGATTTCCTCTTCATTTTCAGGGTTATGTGCAGAGAGGTTTTTTAGTATTCATAGGTGATTTTTTTTTGTATTTCTGTAGTATCAGTTGTAATTTCTCCTTTTTCATTCCTGATTGAGCTTATTAGAGTCCTTTCTTTTCTGCTTCTCATTAATCTAGAAAGACACTTGTCAATTTTGTTTACTTTTTCAAAGAATCAACTTTTTGTTTTATGAATATTCCGTGTAGGTTTTTTGTTATCAATTTCATTTAGTTCTGCTCTGATCTTCGTTACTTCTTTTGTTCTGCTGCATTTGGGGTTGGTTTGCTCATCTTTTTTCAGTTCTTTGAGATGACTCATTAGATTGTTGATTTGTGATCTTTCTGTCTTTTGGATGTAGGCATTTATCGATATAATTTTCCTCAGGACTGCTTTAGCTGTGTCCCACAGATTTTGATAACTTGTGTCTCCTTTATCATTTAGTTCAAAGAATATTTTGATTTCCATCTTAATTTCCTCCTTAATCCAATAATCGGTCAGCAGAAGGTTGTTTAGTTTCCATGACTTTGTGTAGAGATGAGAGTTTCTGTTGGAGTTGATTTCTAATTTTATTCCACTGTGGTCTCAGAAGATGCATGGTATAATTTCTATTTTTTGAAATTTGTTGAGATATGCTTTCTGGCCTAGGATATGGGCAGTCTTAGAGAATATTCCATGAGCTGATGAACAAAACATATATTCAGTGGTTTTGGGATAGAATGTTCTGTAAATGTCAGTTGGGCCCATTTGTTCTAGAGTTCTCTTTAAGTGCGTTGTTTCTTTGTTTATTTTCTGTTTTGAGGATCCATCCTGTTCTGTCAGTGGGGGGGGGGGGGTGTTGAAGTCCCCAGCTATTAAAGTGTTGCTGTTTGTCATTTTCTTTAGACCAAGTAGGATTTGCTTTATGAATCTAGGTACACCTGAGATAGGTACATACATATTTAGAATTGTCATGTCTTCTTGTTGAATTATACCCTTCACCATTAAATAGTGACCTTCTTTGTATTTCATCACTTTTGTTTATTTGAAGACCAAGTTATCTGAAATCAGGACTTCTATGCCAGCTTTCTTTTGGCTTCCATTTGCATGGAATATTGTTTTCCATCCATTCACCTTGAGTCTGAATGCATCCTGATGGGTTAGATGTGTTTACTGAAGACTGCAGATACTTGGCTTATGTATATTTATCCATTCGGCCAGCCTATGTCTCTTTAGTGGGCATTTCAAGCCATTGACATTTATTGAAAGAATTGGTAAGTGCAACAGATTTCTGTTTATCTTGTTGAGTTGAACTTTGGTGCTTTGTTTTCTCTCTTGAGCCATTGTGGTATCTGGCCTTTGACCTTTACCTTTTGGATGATTTATACTGGTGAGTGTTTCTTGTGCTGATCCATGTGTAACACTGTTCTGAGTACTTCCTGGAGGGCAGGTCTTGTCTTGATGAATTCCTTCAATATTTGCTTATCTGAAAGTACACTGCAGCTAGGACCCACTGTGATTTGTCCCTGAAGGCACACATACCTCAGTAGACTAGTTCACAAATATCCCTTCTGTGTCCCCAGGCAATGCGATCGAAACCTGGGTGTGTGGGATCTGGCCTGCAGGCCTGTCCCTGGGGCCCTGGAGATCAATCCCTGGCCCTGCCAGGGAGAAGAGTACTGGTTTCAAGTCACCCATGGGGTGCCCAAGCTCGATCAATGTCTCCCCACCTCAGGATTTGCCCTGCTCTACTGGGGTCATGAGACAAGCAGCACCCAGGAGAGCCAGCAGGTAAGGAGCTCACAGTCCAAGCACCCCTCAGTCCACTGCAGGGCCCCCAAAGGAAAAGTCCCAGTCCCTGTGGATGCCTCTGCATGGTAGCTAAATTGTCTCTCTTGGCAGCCGCAGGTAAGTGAGGGGAAGGGGCAAATGAAGCAATATGGCACCTGCCATTTGGCTCGGGTCTATGGGGCAGGAGGTTTAGTATCCAGAGGGAGTTGAGATCCTTGTGTCCTGTCTGCAGGAGGCTCACTGGTGGCAGCCATTTCTGGGCTGGTGTTGGCAGGTCTCTCCAGCAGCTCAGGAGCCCCCAGAAGTCTGAGATGCGAGGGGAAATTTAACTGCTCCACCTACCCTTGTGGCTGGTCTCCAAGCCTCCTGGGGTTTAGACCGTGCCAATGCCTTTCTCCTTTCAGCTCTGCTCCACAACTTCTTCCTGTGGAGTCTCTTGTAGGTTCAGGCATCCTTCTTTCCAACCCTCATCCGATCTATTGTCTGCCTGTTTGTTTTTTTCACTTTCATCTAAAATCTTTCTTTCTTGCAGAGATGCTCTGGCTGGAGTTTTTTCTTGTCTGCCATCTTTCCCAGTTGGTCCCCTTCAGAAACTTTTGAGACAAAATGTCATAGTCAGTAGAGTTTGCTTTATGGTTTGGAAGATAAATATTAGCTAATTCTTGAGTGTTTACTATATACCTGACACCACACTAACAGTTCTACATAGTTTATTTTATTTAATGCTTGAAATAACCTTTTGAAGTAGGCTTTATCATGTATATTTTCATAGATAATAAAACTGAGGCTCGGACAGCTCAAGTAATTTGTCTGAGGGCATACATAAAGTAAGTGGCAGAGCTAGTTCTCAAATTCAGCACTAAATATAAGATCCATGCTCTTAAGAGAACTAGGCTATACTGCTTACATAATATGTTAACAACATTACAATCAGTTCCAGTTCTTTTGTGCATAGTTGACTGAGTTCATGGAACCTTGCCATGAACTGTTAGAATCTTTACCTACAGAGATGAAGTAGAGAGTAGAGAAGACCAAGAGAATGTGGAACATTATTCTCAGCTGTTATTCTCACCCCACTCCTCCAGTTCTACCTTTCTCTATAATGATAACATTAAAATAGTCATACAACTTTGTGACAGAGTTGATAGCACGTCAGTTATCCCCATTTACCCTCTATGTTATAACATTGCATGGAATTCCATGAAATTATCTAAAGGACAATATGATTTGATGTTGCTAAAGTGAAGAAAACCACAAACTGCCCTGTTAGACATGTTCTTATTTATAGGTTAATTTGAATAATCTTTGACTTGCTTTATGGGGACACATCAAATTAATTTCAACTGAAGCTATATAAAAATGAGCAACCTTTATTATCATCATTATCATCATTTCATACCAGCCATTAATCACATTTGTAGTTATGCCAGGCATGTTATAGTCATTATTTTAATTAATCTTACAAAAATCCTCTCTAAAGGTAGGGAATTTTATGTAGACTTTATAAAAAGAGGAAACTTATATTCTGAGAGATTAAATAACATTCCCATGGTCATACAGCTAGGAAGTGACAGATCTGCGATTTAAACTAAGTATGCTTGACTTTAAGCCTGTGTTTTTTTCTATTACTATTATTTATTATTATCACAAAACAATTTAAACATACAATATTGGTGCAGAAAATATTACTTTCCCATGCCTGACAATGAGATAAAACAAATGTTAACATTTTGCGTCAAATATGCCCTCCCTCTTTTTAAGTTCTTAATTGTTGTTATTTTAAAATAATTATAGATTCACAGGAGGTTGTAAAGAAATATGCAGGGAAGTCCTGTGAAACCCTTCCACAGCTTGTTCCAGTATTAATATCTTATACAACTTATAGCACAACATAGAAACCATTGGCAAAATGTTTAGAGCTTCTGCAGATTTCACCGGTTATACATGAATTCATTTGTGTACATGTGGTTTTATGTAATTTTATAATACATGTAGTTTTGTGTAGCTACCACCACATTTAACATACTCCACTATACACAATACTCCCCTGTGTTACTCCTTTATAGCTACAGTGCTTTCCTATCTTCTAATCCCTAGCAAGTAACTTGACCACCATATCTATGATTTTTATTTCATAAATATTAGATTAAAGGAATTATACAATATGTAACCTTTTGATATTGACTTTTTCCACTCCGTAATAATATCCTTGAAGTGTGTCTAAGTTGTTGCATGCTGTGGTATACATGTACTGTATAGTTTAACCATTTACCCATTGAAAGACATTTGAGTAATTTACAGCTTTAAAAACAAGTATTTATTTTTCTGGGATAAATGCTCAAGAGTGCAATTGCTGGGTTGTATTGTAAGTCCATATTTAATTTTAAAAGACACTGCCAAACTATTTTAATGAGTGATTGTACCTTCTTCCTCTTGTTAATTTACATTTTCAAGATTATATGTGAGAAAGCCCTAAGGCTTTCTCTTCTTTGAAATTCTTATTCATATCATTTGCCCACTTTTTTCTAATGAGACTTTTGGCCCCTTCCTTGGTGATTTGTTGGAGTTCCTTATTTATTATTAATACTAATCCTTTTTTGTTAAATATGTTATAATTTTTGTCCAGTCTGTTATGAGTTAATTTGTTCTTGGTGTCTTTTTTTATGTGCACATTTAAAATTTTTTAATGCAGTCATATTTATCTGTCATTTCCTTTATGGTTTGTGATGTTTGTGGTCTTTTGTAAGAAATCCTATTGCATTCTTTTCATAGGTAACCCCCTAAAGTCTCAAGCAGTCTCTTTGCTCTTAATTTATACATAATACTAATATTCCTGCTGATCTGATTTTGAAGTACCTCATGTTAAAAGTAGTACATTGGAGTGGGTAAGGGAAATTCTATAGGTAGATACTCTGATGGTAACAAATGATGATTTTTCAGCCCATATCAATTAATTGTACTATCTGCCAGTCATCCACTTCTGGTCATTCTTTGGGACTCAAATATTAACTTCCCTGGGCAACCTTCCCTGACATTTCCCAAGACTTGTTCTGAGCTCCTCCTTTACGTTTAAACATCCCCCTTTACTACCCTCATTATAGTACTTCTCATAAAGCACTGTAACTGAATGTTTACTTGCCTGTTTCCCCCACTTGACTGTAGGCTCCATGGGAGAAGAGACTGTGCCTTATTTAATGGTTGTATCCCTCCGTGCAGTGCCTAATCCATAGTAAGTGATCAGAGACCCATTATTGAATGTGGGGACAAAGGAGATGCATTTAAAATAAGCAGACATAACACCTCACAAAGTAAAGCAACCTTAGTGTACTTAGTTCAAAGGCAAACTGTCTTATGATCTGTTACTCCCTTCTTCATGGGAGAAGCAAGACTGGCCAGGACTCTGTAGGCTGAGCTACTTAGAGTAGAGAATAGGATCTGGGGGTTATGGACTACGGTGTGGGGATTTTGTTTTCAAGGCAGTGGGGATCTTGGTAGTAGAAGGGGTTGGTTAAGCAAAAGAGAGTGAAGGAAAGCCAAAGTCCAATTCTCAGAGACAACATTTATGCACAATAAGCCCCAGTGTCAAGAGCCAACAGCTACATGAAAATGATACTGAAGCACAAATAGACAGGGACTTGTATTTTTTTTTTTTTGTCCTTTGTTTAAGGAAGCATAGAATTGTGTCAGTTTTTGTGTAAAGGTTTTGATCCCAAATGGTTAAACTATGTGGTGGTGTGGTTCCCCTCCCCCATAATAGACAAAGACACATTCTTTTCAAAGGAGATGGGTCAGAGTTTATAAAATTCCTGGAAGCTCCTTCTTTCAGATGAACTAACCACATACATTCCTTTCAGATTCATCATAACTCAAAAAAATTGCTCTGATGGTGAATGAGGAGAAAATAGGGCCTCCTTTCTGGTCATTTCCTACTGCTTCTGGACTTTGACTGCCATCGTGAATCAAGAAGCCTGTTTAAATAGAGAGCTGAGAGCCTAATCTTATGTCATGGTAACCTGTGGGATTTGAAATACACACTTGCAGATGCTGTCTGTAGCAAAATATGCTCATAGCAAGGCAACTTTTAAGTGAAGAAAAAAAAGGAGAATAAAGAGCAAACTCCAAGAAAGCATGAGACTTGGGGAACACACTTTGATAATCTTTAGTGAACTTGAAGCAATTGTCCAGAAGTGAATTATCATTTATAATTTATTGTAAATGATAGGAAAGTAAATTACCTTGGGTGAGACTTGCTGCTCAAAAAGTAAAGTGAAACATGAGTGTCTTATTCAGCTGGGGCTGCTATAACAAAAACCATAGACTGAGTGGCTTAAACAACAGACATTTATTTCTCACAGTTCTTGAGGCTGAAAGTTCAAGGTCAGGGTGCTCAACATGGTCAGGTTCTGGTGAGATCTCCTTTCCTGGTTGTGGGTGACCACCTTCTTGCTGTACCTTCACAAGGTGGAAAGAGGAAGCTCTGGCATCTCTTCCTCTTCAATTAAGGGCACTAATCCCATCACGGGTGTCCTACCCTCATGAACTCATCTATAATTATCTCCCAAAGGACTCACCTTTTAATATCATCGCATTGAGGGTCAGAAAGCTTCAACATGTGAATTTTGAGGGGCATAAACCTTTAGTCCATTACCTTGGGGGAGGCTCAAGCTAAATGTGTATTTACCTAAGTCTTAGGCTTCTTAGTTATTCAATGTGGTGCTGCTCTTTTTTTCTTTATTTCTTATTACTTTTGCACAATTAATAGTGTTCTTTGAAGCCACCACAGAATTATAGTCGGGGTCAGCTTTAAAAAAACTTTCACTGTCTTTAAAAAAGCTTTTCACTGTCTTGCTCTTCCCTTCTTCTTCTCTGTTTCTCTTTCTCTCCTTCACTCTTGCCCCCCCCCCCTTATATTTTGTTTTGTTTTGTTTTGTTTTGGTAATTTAGGGATAATCTGGTTTAGTAAAAAGAGCTTTGGTCCAGAATACATCTTAGCTGTGTTCAAGATTCTGCCACTAACTCACTACGTGAACTTGGGAAAATTTCTTTTCCTTTATAGAAATCAATGTTCCCATCTATACAAAAAGAGGCTTGGAGAACTTGATCTCTAAAGTTCCCTCTGCTTCTACTCATATTGGTCTCACTGAAATATGAACACTACTCAATTGAAAATTGCTGTGATACTTGAATAGAAAGAAGAACGTGATTATTTTCCTAAGTGAAGCAGCTTTTTTAAAGCATTCAATTTGTCATAAAGGAGTTAATTTGTTCTGTCTGCTTCATATTAATATTTTACTTAATGATATCTTTATCAACATCAAAAATAGATAGGAATTTACAACCAATGGTGTGCACTGCAAACTAGCCCTTCTCTGGCTCACTGCTGTCCCTGTCTGATGATAGTCTACCAGAATGCAGGTCCTTTCTTTGCATTGTAATCCAGACACCCCTGCAAGCTTCCCCACATTATGAAGCCTGTTTCTTCTGTGATCTAGTTTAACCAGATCAGAAATTGCAAATGTGTTCATTTCACTTGTCAACTCCATTCAAATGGTAAAAGATATCAGGAGTCTGTGTTCAGAAGCATTGTAAGGACTGTTTGGCCACTATGGACTTAGAAGTGTCAGAGTGGCCCATATGTCAGGAATTTGCTATCCCAGACCTGGATAGTGAGATTTTCAAGTCATCTCCTGCTGTCTTGCAATCAGCTCACTGGGGATTATGGAACAGATGTTGCTGTATGATCAACAGGCCTCCCAAAGCTCTGAAGGCACCTTTGTGTAACACCAGCAGGACCAATTGAAAAAATCACCTAAATATTACAGAACTGCTTGCTGTTCACACTTCACAGCATCTAATGATCCAGGACAAAGATGTATTTACAGAAGTTATTTGCTGCGAAATGGGTAAGAATTAAGGGTGATCAGTAAAGGTGCTAGGACCAGGAAGAACTTGGAGAAGCCAGAACAGTTCACCATTTAAATTTATTTACCATTTGTTAGATGCATACTATATGTCAGGCATTTTAAAAGGCACTTTAGTTCATATCTAATGCTCAAAGAAATCCTGTGATGGAGGGGCAGAAAGGTTTAAGTCATCTTCCAAAGTTCGCACAGCAAGAAATGAGTATATTTACTTCTCTGAAGAATGGGTACAGAAATTGATGGCAATGATGAAGAGAAGGCCAGGGACCCATCAGCTTGAACCCTTGAAGATTTGGGATTCCTCACCTATAGATCTCTTCTGACAATAGATGATGACAAGACTCAAGCTACTGTTGAGGCTTTAGTGGATCAATAAATAGCACCCTTTCATTCCCCATCTGAATCTTGAACAAAATGAGACACAGCAGTGAGATATATGGAGATGAAAATAACACCTCAATTTCTGGTAAAGCTGTTTGGAGATCATGGCTTACGTCTGTGGCCAAGAAAATAGGAATGCATATCATTTCAAACAAGCAGATTCTAAGAAAGAGAAAGGAGCTTAGCTGAACATGCCCAGTTCCTTTTGCCAAATTTATTGGGTGTGATGACGATAAATCCGCTTCTCCCTGAACCAGACCCTGAGGCAGGATTTAAGTTCAAGCGGTTTATTTGGGAGGTGATTCCAATAAACACCATTAATGGAGTAGGGAAATGAGACAGGGAAAAGAGGAATGTATGTAAACTAATGCATAGTATATTAATGAGCAGGTTATGACCATGGTCAACTGGGACTCTGTCATCCTGGGGACCCTAGGAGTTGCACAGAACATGCCTTAGAGTCGAAAAAATGGAGTAGTTACCCACTAACTCATATCAGTTATTGATTAAGGGCTACTCCTGGGAACATCAACTCCCTGGCAATTACTCACTCTCCAGCTTACCCTATGCCCAGGTGAAGCAAGATTCTGGGGCTAGATAATGCATGCTGGCAGGCAGAAATGGCAGATACTTTTGGTAGAGAGGTACCTGTGTGTACAGGAACAGGCAGTGCCAAAGGGTTTGCTGTGCTGCAAAGGTGGGGTATAGATAGCACAGCATTTCCTATAGGACCCGAAACAACTACTCTGTGGATTTTCTAAGATTAACTAAACTAAGCCTTTCTTTGGAGCAGTTTTCCTACTACTGTCTTTTCTCCTCAAGGACTTCTCACCGGGACTCTCCCAATATAAGCATAGGATTTTTTTTTTGTCAAGATAAAAAAGATTTTTTCCTTTCTTTCTTTTATTTTTCTGTTTGTAAGTCCAAAAAAGAAAAATCCAAGGGAAGCTCAGAAACAGTAGCAAGGTCTTGGCTTTACAACAGCTCCGGAAACCATTAGTGGGTTTGGAAGCTGTCACCGTGCTGCCAGGCAGATTGGCTTTAAAGAAAAAGGCAGAGATGAATGTATCCTGTGACATGGATGCCCCAACCCTGCTGTCTAGGGAAACTGAGATGGAAGGCAGCGTGAGGGACTAGGCTGTCCTTATTTGGGAATGAGGGAAGGGGCAGGCTGAGGCCAGGACATTGACCTACAGTACAGTAGGATAGCTGCAAAATAACTGTGCGGGGAAGATTCACGGAAATGTGATGGAGCTGGAAGGTCTGTATTGGCATTTATGTGAAAGGCAATAGCATCTCTGGAGGCACAAGTAAGTGGAAACATCTTGCCCAGTGCCCTTTTGCGTGGATCTCAATACTTACTTGGCCATTAGCTGCTTGCTGTCCAGAGGAGCGGAAGGAGCTTAGGATGGGGAGCTGTCTGTCTCAGGAGGAGCCCTGAGAGTGGGATCTCTGAGAGGACTGATGATTGATTTGTAATTAGTGAATGAAGTTTGTCAAAGGCACATGAAAATTTTCCATGGCTTTTGTATTTTGTTTTTAAAGCCTGGAAGAGGAGGAATTATCTCAGTGGTGGCCTTGCCCTCATTAATGGGGCATTATCTCGACTGGTTCAAGCACAATACAAATAATACTAATAGCATAGCAGCATAGCAGTGAGAGCCTTCCCTCAGGGTTGGTCTGGATTTAATCCTTGTGTGGAGACGTGTTGTTTCCATTAACTTATTTCTTCCTGGAGTCTTACCAGAAACCAAAAACAAGCTGTTGAATTCCTCCAATTATTAGGGGTTGGCAAAACTGGTCAGATCATATTATTTTTTAAGGTTGATGTTAAAATGTTCCTTGTTCAACCTGATAGATATTTTGTTTTTCTTTCTTTCCCCTTACTGCCTTGTTTATTGTAATTCTGGGTAACTTAAGTCATCAAATTTTTACAAATCTAACAGTAACCCATTTATAATTGGAACTTCTAAATAGTAGAGGCTTTTTCTGCCCAAATGCAAGAGAAAAAAATTATAACAAGGTCCTGCCCTTAAAAAGGGAATGATGCTATCTGGTTACAAATGGGTTTGAGATATAATGAAACTGTGTTTGCAGTTTATTGCTATGGAATCATATCCTGGGTTTGAATGAGCTGTCTTTGCTAGGGGCTTGTTTTCTCTTCATACCAGGACAACGCAAGAGTGAAAAGCTGATGCCGAGGAAATGTCAGGGCCAAACACTGGGTGCAGCCAGAGGAAGGGTCAGTATGCTTTCTTCCAGAGACCTGTTCAGGGCTCTTTAAGGAGTTCATTTTCCCTGGATGCAGCCTGAGAACTATCCACACCCTTCCCCAATCCCCACTGCCATTTTGAACGGGGACTTCAGGCCAAGGCAGAATAGAACCTGAGGGTGAGAATTCGAATCTGACATCTTTGCAATTACCTAAACCCATAGCCTTACACAACAGTATCTACACAACAGAATCTCTTGGAAACCTATTAAAATGCAGATTCCTGGGCAGGGTTGCTAATATGTTGATTCAGTTAGTTTTGGGTGGGGCCTGGAAATCTGTGTTCTTTAACAAGTTCCTAGGGTTGCCCAATTTTGGTTAGTTAGTGCTAATCCCTTACTCTAAGTGGATTAAATAGTGGCATGTTTATAGCGGAAGTTTCTAACTCCAATTCAGTTACATTTTTCTTTCTTTGTATGGACAGCTGGCTTGTTGATTAATATGCCTTCAGAGCCCAAACCTCTGAAGTCAATGTTCTCTTCTCAGATCTGCTTTTGATTTGAAGGGTGACCTTTAACATCTTTATGGTTTAGTCCCTCCCTATTTCCTGTGTGGACCTAACCACTCTTGTTTAGCATGCTGAATGCAAACGGAAAACAATTGTGGAAAGTTCAAAATGTAAATTGCCGTGGAAACATTATGGCATCAGTAAAACATGTATTCTCAGCAGATGAAGGGGAAGACAGACAGATCAGGGGGATGAAACTATCCATTCATCAACCTTGGATTAATCAATCTCCGCTTGTCATCTCAAATAGAAGGATTTCAAAGGATTTATAGATTTCTGGTCAGAATTTGTCTAGTTTAGTATTTTTAATGTCAACCTCAAACATTTTTATAAAAAGTGCCATGCTACTTCTCCTGGGATATATGCAAAGATCAGTCTCCAAGAAGGTGGGAAGCTGTTTACTCAGGGACCTACAGTGCTGCTTCCCTTTATTCATTTTTCCAGGATGTGTGTTGGACATGTACATGTCCATTTAAGTCAAGGAATAGTTCCTGAGTAACTTCTGGGACAGGGTGTTATTCTGGGTGCTTCAGAACATATACATGTGAGGAATATGCAGTCTCTGCTTTGATGAGTTTACAGTAGTGATTGTGAAGTTTGGGGTAAAAGTAAATTATTAGTTACCTGTGATACAAGGTAAAATAATATTTTCCATGGAGATTCAGAGTGGCAAAGGTCCCTGCATTTTGGGAGAATGAGCAAACACTTCATAGTGGGAAAAGAGATTTGATGTAGACTTTGAAAACCACACAGGATTTGACCAGGCACAGGCATTCTCACTATAAGAAATAGCTAGAACAATGGCCTGACAGTGGGGCACAGGAAAATTATGTTGGAAATTGTCTTCAAAAATCTACTGAAAGACTTTTAGATTGCTCTGGAAAAGGGCTGATTTCCCGATTTTTGACATAAGTTGGGGATTCGTTTTACTATTTAGTCACCCAAGAATTACTATTTAGATATCCAGGCACCCCAGCACCTCCCTTGTTTGAACAAAGCCTGGGATGCTGGGGCTGTGAGCTGTGGGAGTGCATAAATAGGTGTGGGGAGGCAGTTGTGGGATCCTGGTAAGGATCCAGCACTGGGCATGTTACTGAAACATAGAGGCCAATAGGTTTAGGAAAGCCAAACAACCTGATTACCTCACAGTATAAATGAAAAAGCCTGGGCTTTGCAATCAGATCGACCTGGATTTCAATGCTGGTTCTTGCTACTAGCGTTATCCTAGGCACATAATTTCATCATTAAATATGATGTGTGTCGTGTAGCTGGTACATCTGATACAGGGTAAATATTCAAAAAATTAACTGCTTGGTTCATGTGTGTAGAGGCTAAGTTTCAAAGAGGGAGGGTAGATGCTCACCCAGGTTTCCATAGAGCCAAAGTATTAATATATTTCTTTTGCTGTTTTGTAACATACTTTGTCTCCTTCAAATCTCAACTCTTTGTTTGGCTTTAGCCAAGATCAGGATACCTCATTAAATGTTCCTGGTCTAGTAGAAAGAAAGACCAGCCCTTTAGAACTTGCAGTGGCTTCCTCTGCTGGAATTAGACTCATCTGGGGGTTCTTTAAGCTGATGCTTCCATTTTGCCATGCTTTGGCCCATACCTGAACTTTCTAATCTTATTAGTTTTGCCCTGTATGCCTGGGAGCCTGACCTCAACCATACCAAGATGCCAAGATATCAATGTTCCACTGTTGCCTCTGGGCTAAGTTATATTAATGTTTTTTTTTTTTTTTTTTGAAACAGGATCCCACTCTGTTGTCTCTCACCCAGGCTAGAGTGCAGTGGCATTATCATAGTTCAACCTGGGAAACTCCTGGACTCAAGTGATTCTCCTGCCTCAGCCTCCCAAGCAGCTGGGACTATAGGCACGTGCCACCATGCCCAGCTAATTTTTCTATTTTTTGTTTTTTGTAGAGATGAGGTCTCACTATGTTGTTCAGGCTGGTCTTGAACTCTTGGCCTCAAGCGATCCTCCTGCCTTGGCCCCACACAGTGCTAGGATTACAGGCGTGAGCCAGCACACCCAGCCTTAATGTCTTCTTAAATGTACTCTGGTCTTTGCACATGGCAAATCTTGTGCGCCAACCTTATGGGTTGCTGTTGGTGGTCAAAAGTGACCACCTGATCATGACTGAGGGTCTTGGGCACCAGCTTGGGGCAAGTCTGAGTATTTGTTGACTTCGGGCTGGAATTCTGAACCCTGAAGACTCCTAATAGATGATGTCCTTTAGGCAAAGGCAGGAAGACCTGTGCTTTGTAGCTTGATCTTGTCTCTGCACATTCCAAACAAGCTGGTGGGCCAGAGTAACTCCCTCAGGACAGCCTGACACTCTTGGCCTGCCTTGAACTGTCCACTGGGCTTCTGAACAGCTTCTAGACTCCATGATAGACTGAGAAGTTGGTGATATAAGAGCTACAAATATAGTAACTTAACTGTGTTTAACTCAGTGTTTCTCAGACTCATTAGATTGTGGTACACTCCCTGCTCATGTGCATGCTAATTCACATACACACCCACCAAATGCCTATTAACATACCCAGATAATATTTTCCCCTCACTTTGAAAAAATGCCCTAATTTAATCCTCATAAACATGCTGGGAGATTGATTTATTATCTCTACTTTATTGATGCAGAAAATGGAGTTCAAAGAGCTTACAGGACTTGTCCAACATCATCTATCTAGCAAGTTGCAGAATTGCATGCACTAATGGGAAACCCTGTTGTTCTTCAACCACACTTACGGTCCCTGCATTCTTAAGCCCTGCCATTGGCCCTTGTGATAAACATGTCATGGTAGCATAAAGTTGGGAAAGAATACCCTTACATAGGGTGCTCCTGCCAATCAGAAGCTGATGTTAACTCCATGAATCTTAGAACATAGATGGGCTCTACTTTGGGTCTGAATTGAACTGAGTCTCCTGCCATCTTTATCTCTCTCTGGGTTTGGGGGAATTATCACATGGGAGGAGCACAGATCATGGCGTAATTACCATTTGTTCCACTTGGGGACTCTGTCAACTTCCACATCCACCCCCGAATCTCCCACTCCAGGTGGGAGCAATGGTAGAGCCTTTTCAGTGTTGATGGTTTTCTACATGCCCCAAGGGACCAGGGAAACAGCACAATAACAAAATCCTTTTTGTTAGAGGATTTTCTGTCCCTAAGTCACAGAAGAAAACCACATAGAGACAACTAGAAGCTCAGCAAACCCCAGGAAACCTAGTTGTCCACATTTTTCTTCAGTCCAATTCCTATAGTGACATGTAGCATGGCTGAGCAGACGTGGGTTCAAACTCTGGTACCTAGGTGCAAGCTTCTCTGAACTTCAGTTTTATCATTCATAAAATTGGGACAATAATGCTTGTTTCTGTTTCATAGTGTGGTTGTAAGGACTAAATTAGATAATCGTTATACTGTGTTCCACATGTATCTGACAAACATTCCAAGGCAAAATTTGGAGTAAAGATGTTGCTTCAGCTGCAGGCAGATGTTAGGGATAGTTTGTTATTAATCCTGCATTTTGGCTACAATGGCACTTCAAGGTTCAATACCAGGCTGACTGTGACTCACAAGTGAATATAGAATAATAGCAGTACCTGTGAGTTCTTGGACTGGGAGTGAGAACCCTGCTGAGAGGATTGGCTCCCTTAGCATGTGGCAACTCTGGTCATGGTGACTTGAAGTCGTGGTGGTAATGTCCGAGCTCTTTAAATTGCTAGTAAAAAAAAAACCCAATATAATAAAAAATGCATTAGCAGCATGGAATGTTAGGACTGAAGGCTCTTCCTCCAGTCCCTGCCTCCACATAGATGGGAAACTAAGAACCCAGAGAAGGGACTGTACCTGGCTCCAAAGTGACACAAGTAATAAGTGATAAAAATGAGATTTTAACTTGATCTCTTATCTTACATTATGTCAACGTCCTTATTTCACATGGTCACTAGATAAAATTTGGAGAAAAACTATGGAAATGATAAGAAAAAGCATACCTATAATCCCAGTCCACAGACATATCCATCATTATTTTGGCCTATTTGGTACACCAAATAGCAGATACCTTCCTTTCTGTCTTCTCTCTATGCATTTTACTTCAACTGCTTAGAAACATATTAAAACCCAGGTCTTCTGACCTCATGCTCAGTGCTTTCTCTTAACATATCAGGCTGCCTTTCTAATCAGCATCCTTATTTGATATATGGTAAATAACAGTTAGGTTTTAAATTCTCAAAACCAAGTAAAGCTGCCAATGAGCCCCCAAATGTATATAGCTCATTAAGGAAACAGGTATAATAATGAAATTGTGAATAAATCAATCACCAAAATGGCCTAGATCAGAGCCAAGCATGATGCTAGACTCTCAGAGGAATCTCAAAAAGCACCACCTCTTCCCTGCCCTCAAGGAGCATGCTTAGTGGTGTGACCTCTATCTGAAGCAGGGCTGCCATGCCTGTGCTCATCCCAGCCCAGAAATGGAGCAGAAAATGAAAAGGCCACATGTAGGTCCCGCTAATGTCAGGAATGCAATGCCTAGGCCCTAGGCATTTTGACTCAGCTTCTGTTCTCTCTCCCAAGGCTGAATTACTAGATCTTCAGCTTTCAGCCTGCACTTTAACTCCCTCTTCCCTTCCCAACTCACAATCTTGTTGTCAGTCTGATTTGGGTATGTTACAGAGAGGGGAGGGGGAGCCAGCAGAGATATGGCTGAGAGTGACTAAGATAGGTCAAAATGTCCTTCCAGTAGGTTCTGTCTTAATGGAGGTGATGCTTTACCATCACGTGCACTGGGAGAGAGTAGGAACCTTCCTCCTTGCCCCCACTCCCTTATTTAAGTGGAGCTAAGAAGTTCCCCCAAGGCTTTTCCTAATAGGGCATCCACATTCTCTGTGCCTTGCTGGCTGGCCACTGGCCACAATTCCTTGGGGAGGCAGGAGCTTACTCTACCATCCTAGCCAACTTGAATAATAGGAAATAAATGGATGGAGATCCAGGCAGCCTCTTTGTTACACAGCACCTTAGTGAAGCAGCCATCTATTTTTAGAAGAGGATAAAAAAAAAAAAAAGGGTAGCAGCTTACTCTTTAGGGATCAGCAGGTGGAATAATGATCTGCCAAACTTTAACATTCAAGATTTTTTACCTGGGCTGCAATTGACACTTTTTTGCTTGCCTCAGTGGGATGCTGTCAGTGTAATCACACATCCCTGGGCAACCAAAACATGAATGCTGGGAAAAGGATACATAGGACTCTGTGTCACAGAACTGAGGACTAAGGGAGCATGTTATACCAATTGCCTGAGTGATTGAATTAGTGAAAAAAAAATACGTGGCATAGTGACCAGGAATATTTGAGCAGAGATCAGGTGTCTGCTCAAATATCACACTCAGTGAGGTCTTCCTTGGCATTCTATTTAAAGTAGTTCCTGCCATTGACTCTCCTTTGAGCCTACATTATTTTTCTTTCCTGCACTTGTCAGTACCTGACATTATGTTTTTTATTTATTTAATAGTTTTCTATTGTCTGTCTCACCCACTAGAATGTAAGGCTCAAGAAGACAGGGGCTTGCTTTTTGTTCACTGCTGTGTCCTCAGAGCCTAGAACTGTGCCTAGCACATGGCAGATGCTCAGGAAATATATGCTGAATAAATGAATGAATGGTATAAATGAAGGAACCTAGTATCTACAAGAAAATGAGTATGCCAATAAAAATGACAAGGGCAGTTAATATTTATTGAATTAGGCACATTAACTCACTTAATCTCCAGAGTGATTTTGCATGGTACATGCTGTCCTTTCCTTATACTAAAGGGAAATTGGACTTGGGGGTTAAGTGACTTGTATTGGTGATCTTGGGGTAACAGCATGAATAAGCAGCAGAGCCAGGATTTTATCATGGGCCTGGGGCATGGATTCCAGACATATCAGACTGAGCATTCACTTGATAGCATTGTGAACTGGGTTTTTTGGAATTTTCTTCCATGATTCTTACCCAACTCTGTAAAACTTTCACTAAAAGAGACATGAGGTGGATGTTTCATTTGTGTCTACTTAACCTGTAACATTCATGCACTTGTCATCATAAACTCAAACTAGCAGAGCAGAATATGCCTTATTTTTCTGTGGCAGAAAGAGCTCATTGTTCATTCTCTGGCTCAATTGTGGCTCAATGGTGAAGCCAGACCAAATAGAGAATAGCAGTTCCTGTCCTTGAAAGTTTATGAATAAGGATTAATGGCCATTCTGACATGCTCTGATGTGGAGTTTCTCCTGTTGGACATGGTCTAAACAATCCCATTTACTAACTTAAAGTGTTTTACAAAGCCAGAACATGTTAGGGCTTCCTGGTCACTTTTTTAGTCACTTTCATTCAAGAAAACACAATTTGTACATACTCCCTTCTCCCCAAATAAAATGCAACAAAAGTAAACCAGATCACAAAACCACACCTAGTAAAAGCAGCCCACTGACCTCCCCAAGGGCAGTGCATATTCGTATGTGCATCCTAATGTTGCCAACGTCCCCTCAGAAGCTCATTGCCTTCTGGGGGTTCCCAGGTGCTGTCGTCACCTGGCTGGGGGAATGCATAGAGTCATTTTCATCCTGAGGGTAGCTTATCCACATGGCAGCACCTGGTACATTCCATTGTCAGAGTAGTCACATCATTATCTTGTGTTTATGAAAATTAAAGTCTCTATCATGTGTTTGTATTGTAATTAGCCAATTAAAGAGTTTTATTATTCCTTTTGGAGGAGACTTACACTTGAGAGAGAATTCGTGTATTCATGAAAGATTCAAGGGGTCACTGTCTTGTTTCCAAAGAACAGACAAGTGCCAGCATCATCTACTCTATGGTTTTTGTGCTCAGTCAGCTCTCTGTCCTACGAATCCCAGGTTTTAGGAGGATTCTGTGCCACTCAACCCAGTCTGGACCTAAATTCCTTCTCCTTGTTCGAACCACTACCGATTTCCTAAGCCATTCTTCTTTATTTCTGTCTGGATAGTCATGATCGTACTTACATCTATTGTGAATTCACTGAGATTTCAAAGTCCTTTTCAATATTTCATATTGATTTGTAGATAATGACTAAATCCCTAAAAGAAGTATAGATTCCTGACACTTGAATTCCTGTCACATTAGAGAAAAATCTATTTTTTTTACCAAGTTTCATTTTCAACATATTCTACCAGTTCAAGTTATATATTGTCAAGGAAGAAAAGTAGCCCATGTGATTTGTTTTCTTGGGGTGCATGTGTCTCTTTTCCCAGCTAGTTTGGGGGTTCTCACCCTGGCTGCATATTAAAATCACTTAGGAGGGCTTCTCAAAATTACCACAGTCCAGGCTCCACCACAGGCCAAGTAATTTAGAATGTCTGGGGGTAAGGCTTAGGGGGATTTTAATGCGTAGCCCAGAGTGAGAACCACTGAATTATAGAATTTCCTGTGTCCCCCACCCCAAGAGTTTAATTTTGCAGCCAGTGCTGGTTGAGAACCATTGATCTAGAATGGAAATGTCTTAAGGGAAGGCCTTATATTTGAATGCCTCTGTTTTCCCAGTGCCTAGAAAAGGGCCTGGAACCTAGTAGGTGCTCAACACCTGTACGTGGAGAATAATAGATACTCCAAACAATTCAATTTGCACCAGTCATCTCATGTCATTGCCAGAAATATCAATGCAGTTTCAACTATATTTCATTTAGAAGCCCCTCCCATGCACACGGAAATTATAAATCATGTCTTTCTGGAAATTGCAAAGTGCTTCTTTGAAACCTTATTTGAACTTCTGTGTAACCATATTTAAAGTATCCTGACACAAGCCAGTGTGTCTTTTTGATCTACTCCTTGTGGGCTTGATGACTTCATATTTGGAAGGAATAATGATCATGATGCAGCCTAAGGTCCACTTGAGCCACTCCTTTCCATTTTAAGAAACAAAGATACAAACCTCATGTAAAAGTAAGGTACTTTGAGTACTTGAGAAAAACTCTCATTCTCAGCCTTACATGTAATGTGGTAGAGATACATGGGGCACCTCCAAAGGATTTCTCTATCACTCCAGGGCGCTGGGTTATGCCCTGTTAAACAGCTGCGGACCTCACTGCAGGAGGAGAAATCACTTCTCTGGACTAAGTTGATTGCTTTTCAGCTGATGGAGTATAGTTTTATTGGTCCCTACTCATTTTGCCATTTTAATTTTTTATGGATTTGTCAGTTTTCTTGCCTTATTCTTTATAATAACATTTTCCAGCAGTATATCAACCTTAAAATTTGATTGTTGGCATATGCAGTAATGGAAATTTGGAGAGCCACTTTTTTATTGACATGCTAGAAGCTTGTATGCAAGGGACAGTGGTCAAGCTTGTCCCTTGATGATCGACAATGTCTGGTAATTAGTATTTTTCTTCTTTGTTTTTAATCGTCAAGATGCTTTTAAACTATTAGGGACTGGAAACTCTCACTGGAACTAGATCTTTTTTTCTCCTTTTTTTTTTCACCGTGCCCAGAAACAATAGCAAATCTCAGCTTCTATAAACTTGATCTTCATTTAAACGTTTTTGTTACTATAGCAAATAAAGAAGTGTTGACTCTATGTCTAATTCAGTTTCTAGATTCAAATATTAATCATCAGGTACTGCTCTTTTCCATATACAACTCATAACATTTTTTTGCCGGTTGATTCTTTTTTGGAAATTTGTCATTGTACCAATAACCAAGTTAAATCTTTTTTGATATTCAATTAAATGTGTTTTTGAAACTAGGAGTGTTTAGTCAAATGTGATGATGGGTCCCTTAGAGGCATTTGTAAAGATTTTATGGTTTTATTCAGGCATTTAGGTGATACTGAATATAATTTGTGTTTTGCTTTAAATATAAATGTCATTAGCAAATAAATTCAAAATTCCTTCACAGATTTCAAAAAGCCATTGCCCAAATAAATGTATTTTTGGTATTTAAATATGTCTACCAAGATGTTTCTGTTCCTCCTCATTTATCCTTCCTATTTGTTATCACACTTGATGGAAAAATGAGGAAGAAGTAAAACTCCAATTTAGATTTTTTCCTATCCCCCAAACAGATAAAAGGTTAATAGAGAGTTGAAATTATTGGTGAAAATGAGATTGTGAGAATATCTATGGAAAGGAAGAAAAGGTGCAGGGGTGATTAGACCCTGTTAGAAAAGGAGGCTGGTTTCCTCGAGAGAATAAGGAGCAGATCAGATGAGGATAAGACTAAATTACTGAAATAAGTGAAGCATTCTCTCAGTATGTTTTTCAGCTGTTAGGCCACATTAAGAACATTTTATAACATGAAATAGGTGCCACAATTATCCTTGCTCTAACCATCAAAATAACTCCTATTGAGTGCTCTGCTCTAGCAGCCTAACAGAAATATAGGATATCCTCAAATCTGCAATTCAACAGTCTAAAAGTTTGTAAAGTAGATTTCAGTGTTACCAATCGAATACTCACAGCAAGAAAAAACATTCCCTTTCTGTTATTTTACTGATTTTTCTTAAACTGTTAAGTATGATTAGCTTCACAAATCTGGAACTACTCAGTTTCTCTACTTTCTTCCCAATAATTGTAAGGATTTTAGACTGTTTTAACTTTGATCTCCCAATTACCATGTACCAAATTATTATCTACCAGTATTTAGTTCCACCTTGTTTTCATACTCCCTCCATTAGCCATTATTTCTTTTATTATTTAAAGCTAGTGTTTATTTAGATTCACTAGCAATTTCTTTGCTTGCCATTTTTTCTCCTACTCCTTTCATTTGGATTCGATTGCCTTCTGTTCAAACTACAATGTTTCCTTCTAGTGAAGCTTCATAAACAATAAACACTTTCTTTGTCCGAAGAGGTCAAAATTTCACTTTTATGCTTTTAATGATAGATTAGCTGGATGGAAATGTTTTAGTCCCCACTGATAGATAATGATAATCTGAGAACTTTAAAAATACTTTTCTCTGTATTGCTGATGAGGTCTATTCATATGATTGTCCTTCTTTTATAGGCAATCCTCTGGTTTTATTTTTCAGTCACTTGAAATATTTTTCTTTTTCCTTCAGTGTCCTACAGTTTCACTACAACGCGTCTAAGTACGGATTTGTTTTCATTTATCTTTCCTGGAACTGAATGTGTTTTTAAATCTGAGGATTCACGTCTTTTTTTCCGATTCTTGGAAATTATTGCCATTAAATCTTGAAATCTTTCCTCACAACCATTATTTCTGTTTTCATCTCCTGAGAATCCTGTTAGACTTTGGTTGACATTCCTCACTTTGCCTTCCATGGCTACTAACCATGTTTTCATAATGCCCATCTGTTTGCCTTTCTGTACTGCAGTGTTTTTTTTTCCTTAGAAATCTTCCAGTTTACTGATTCTTCAGATCTGTATGGATGCAAAATAGCAAGAGAGTAATCTCATGTAAATTAATTTACATGAATTCTCACACCTTCAAACAAATTGGAAGTTCAACTGGACTAAGGAATGCAGTCATGATGTCACCATCAGTAATTTTGGAGTGTGTTGTGGTACAAAGAACACTGGCTTTAGACTTTTTCCTGATAGCAAGTACTCAATAAATGTTGAATGAATAAATGAATGAATAAATAAACCTATTTCACTATGTACCAGCCCCTGTGTTAGGTGCTGGGGAAACAGGAAGCGTGACAAAACCAGTCCCTGACCTCCTGGAGCTTACACTTTGGACTGGAAGCCATCGCATTGCTTTGTAATTGTTAAGTTACCTGTACAAGACACAGTCTGGGCCAGAGGCAGAAGTGGGAGTCACAGAAATATTTACAGAGGCACAATGTTTGTACTGAGTTTTATAGGATCATTAAGAGTTTGCTAGGGGGATGAGGCATGGAAGAGAGAAAGGAAATGCTGTGTATCTGAAGGCTCAGAAATTCAAGAGAGTCTGGAATGCCCGGGGATGGCCATATTGATGGCTCCTGACAAGGGGAATGCTATGGCCATCAAGGGAATATGTAGTCCTCTGCCCTGGCCTATTTTACAGGCAGCTGTGGCCTTAGCACACTGAGTTCCCCGCCCTCCCATGTAGGCAGGTTTCCTGGTGATTAGGACAGAGAAAATTGAGAAGACAGCCACAGGCTCAGGGCCTGTGGCAGAACTACTGGGCTTGGGTAAGGTTCCAGCAACAGCCCTACTGCCTGCACCATAATTTAATCAATGTGTTTCAGTCCAGATGCTAAATACTGAAACTGGAAAGAGGAGTCACCACCTTGAAAAACAATGGAAGCAAATATAGCATGTCTTTCAGTGCATACTTACTGAGTATGTGCCAGTAAATATGCTAGGAGTACAGCAGTGCACGGACAGACTATGTCCCTTTCATGCCAAGGTGAGAAGATGCAGGATAAACATGTAAGGCAATACAGAGCTAATGTCCAAAAGTCATCAATGTTCTAAAAAAAAATGCAGCAGGGTGAGTAGACAGAGAGTAATTGGGGAACACTTCTTTACCTAAGGGAGTCTGAGTTGATATTAGGAGTGAGACCCAAATGATGAGAAGTGGCTAGCCTAGAGGTGAATGAGCAATCCAGGTCGACGGCGGAGGAATTGCAAAGCTTCTAAGGCAGGAACAAGTTGACTATGTCCAAAAGACAGAAAGGAGAAGTGACCTAGGGGGAGAGTCAAGAGGAGATGAGGCCAAGGGGGTGGGTAGGGCCCACGTCATATAAGTCCTTGTAGGCCGCACCAAGGGATTTTGGATTTTCTTCTAAGCAATATGGGAAGCCATTGGACAGTTTTAAGCAGAGAGGCAACACAATCAGTTTTCAGTTTTTAAAGGGTTGCTCTGGAGATTATGTGAATAAATGAGTGGGAAGGAACAAAAATTCAAGTGGGGAGATAAGTTGGGGACCTACTGGAGGAGTCCAGGAGAGGAGTAATAGGAGCTTGGACTAGGGTGGTAGCAGTGAGGATGGTAAGAGTGATCAGATTTGGGGCCAATTCTTTGACATACAGCTCATAGGACCTGCTGATGGATTGGAACTGAGGGTGTGAGGAAGCAAGAAACCCAAATCCTGTACTGTATTCCTGAGGGGTGCCCTTTATTGAGATGGGGAAGATGGAAAGAAGGAACAGAGGTGAGAGGATGAGTATGAAGAGTTGCAGTTTTGACCTGCGAAGGGATAGAGGATGAGAATGGAGATGTTGCTTAAGGATGAGTGGTTGAGGAATTTGGACAGGATCTTGTGTGAACCTCTGAGTTAGTGGAGATTTAAACACTAGTAAGTAACATGGTCAGCTGGTGGTATTTAGAATGCAGCTGAGCATCCAGTGGGAGCCTCAAAATGTTGACTGATGTATAGTAAAAATGCTCTGACTCAAATTGCATTTTTAATGAGTAAAAAGAACTTGGCTGACTTCTCAGCCTGACAGGACATGTGGTGATTTACGACTTAAATTCTCATTCTTTTCTCCCCTCGTATTTTTTATCTTTAATTTTTATGTTGCTTATTCTTGGTTGTTCAAATGAAACACTCCTTCCACGAGTATAACCCCAGGATGCGTGCATCTATACTCACACACATGTGGACACTTGACACATTCATACACATACATAGTTGTGTCATTTCTAATTTTCTAACTGAAATTAAGTGACCTCTCTGGGTGCTGGCTTAGCACTCTGCTTCATGCTTCTAAATTTCAGGTAATGTCCTGAGGGAGATGAAAGTTAGTTACTTATTAATTACTTTAGGAAAAGCTAAAAATAGCCTTTTGGGGGGTAAATACACTGCATGGAAGTTTCTTCTTTGGAGAAATCCAAGATAGAGGATGGCCAATTCATTCTTGTCTTGGCTCATCCTGTATATAGTTTTGAAACTTCTTTCTAATTTTGATTGCTTCCTGGTTTGAGATCTAGAAGATGCTTCTGGGCATGTGTCACTTGGGCCAAGCAGCCTCAGTTTCTCATGAAACCTTGCCAAGCTTTTCTAGAATGTCAACTTTGGAAACCAACCCCCCCACCAGAAATGGAGAGAATCGTGCCGATGGGACTAACTTTTTGTGCTAAGGAAAGGACTGAAAAAATGACCTTCCCAGCCCAGAAGGCTGCTCTGTGGCATGTGAGTTCAGGGCAGAGCCTGGGCAGGGTGCTCTGCTGCACATGGTGGGAGGGGTGGTAGATAGCAATTGGCTTAACAACCATGACATTGAAAATTATATTTAAATATGGGCTTCCATTTCCCTGTATTTCTCCTATTCACACATATCAACCTCAGCCTACAGCTAGTAAGTGTTTAGTTTCTCCAAGTTCTGACAACCCAACCCCCAAACATACAAGATTTTTCTTTTTCTTTTTTTTTTTATCTAAGCCCTTCAAATATGCAAGCCACAGAAGCAACAGACTTAGCCTTGAATAAAGAACTAAATAAAAGCTGGAGAACCTGAGAGGGCAAAAGAGAGAACATTGAGTCTGGGTTCTAACTCAGTGGACATGACTGTAGGAATCATGATGAAGCAGGGAGGGGAGACCAATTCCACCAGCATGAAAGTAAATGCCAGAAAGATCTTTCCTCAGTGTGAGGAACTAGTCCAACAATTTTGATGTGACAGTCTCCTTCTGAGCCCTTGCAATGGGCCTAAGAGAGACAATAGGAGAGAAAAGAGAGAGGCAACAATAAATTACCCAACAGCTTTTCTCGATTATTTCTCAAACTGCCAATTGAATACGGAAGGCAGATGACGCAAATTCTCTCCTTTCCAACTATAAAATTGTCCTGATGTTTTATGAAGATGTCAAAAGAAATGATTCTCTTTTTGATTTTCTCCTTCTCACGAATCTTCCCCTCCCCTGCAGACTTGGGGCATTTAATCATGTCTCAATATTCTTTGAACCTTCCTTCTATTAAAAAAAAAAACCAAAACTATGAATGCTTTAAAATGGTAAGAGGACACAGAGGGGAAAAAAGGAAGTCTAGACATGTTGACTTAAGGTGAAGTAATCCCTTGTGTTTCTGTCTCAAAGAACTGAGGCATAAAGTGGCTGCTGGGTACTTCAAGGTTCTTGCAGTTAAATGTCTGTTTCAGTGACGAGGTGGAAGGAGATGGACAAAGCCATCCATTCAATTCACCACACATATACCAAGCACTTACTTAGTGCCTGGTAAAGTGCCTGGCCTTGCCCCCCAGTAGATGGTCAGGAAATATTTATAAATGAAGTACTCTTAACTTTGACCCTGTGCTAGTCGCTGATGACACAGAGGCAAATAATATAAGTAGTGCTCACCCTCAAACAACTGACAGATTTTAGGTAGTTAAAGGGTGTGCAATGAAATAAAACAGTGTGCGTACTCCCTCCCTTTTGCCTTGCTTGTTTCCAGCTCTACTAGGAAATCTTAATTTGTGTCGTTATTGCTAATGTCAGAGGAAGCATTTTTAAACAGAAGAGCAAATATGCCTCTTGTAGCTGAAGAAAGATCCCATGGCATTTATTTAGGCTACTGGGATTTAACTTCAGAGGCAGCTGATGTTCTGTCTAAGCTTTGTACATGTAGTGCAATTTGTCAGCAGTGCTACCAAAAGCTCAAGCGAGTGTTCCCTGATTTGTGAGGTGTTTGTGAGAGTCCTGTGAATGATTGGCCTCATCAAGGAAAAACAAAGATATGGGCTTTTGGGTTCCCTTATCGTAGAGGGAATGATCTGATTCTGAACCAGTGCCCTGGCCCTGAAATGCATTCTCATGACAGACTGCCATGGCTGATCACACAGGCCCTGAATGTGTTCTGAGGGCTGAGACACATCAGCCTCAAAGTAGTTTGGAAGAACGAGCTCTTTGGGCCTGTGTCCCTGTGTCTGCTGTGCTCAGCCTCACATGGCCCCCTGAAATTCTTCTGGATCTAGCATAGTGGAAATAGTGCTGGCTTGGTGACAGAGATGTGGCAGTTGCGCAACATCTGCTGTAGCTGGCTCTGCCTCTCTGATGCTTTGCTGGTAGGGTTCCCTTCTAGATTTCCAACAACTGTGCCTGATGTCATGTGGCCTTAGGGCCTGGTCTCATAATTGTTTGCAGCAGTTAGTGATCAATAGAGTGTGAACCATTCGTAGCCTCAGATCCTATCTACTTAGCCAAGCAAGGCTAAATCGAGTCCCCTGCCTCAGAACATTTTTTTTTTTGACCTCTCCCAGCTTCCTGAGGCAAACTTTTTGAATTATCTTTTTTTATTTCAAAATATTAAGGGGGTACAAATTTAGGTTACATGGATCATTTTTGTAATGCTTGAGTCCTGGCTATAGGTGTGCTCGTCACCCAAATAGTGTTCATGGTACCCATTAGGTTGGTTTATTCCCCTCACCCCACCCCTGGTTGCTTTTCACTGAGTTTTACTTTCCTTTGTGCACATGCATGTTCGTTGGTTAGTTTCAATTTAATAGTAAGTACATGTGGTGTTTGTTTTTTCATTCTTGAGATACTTCACTTAGGAGAATGGTCTCCAGTTCCATCCAGATTGTTGCAAAAGGTATTAATTCATCTTTTTTATGGCTGAGTAGTATTCCATGGTGTACATATACCACATTTTATTCATTCACTCATGAATTGATGGGCACTTGGGTTGATTCCACATCTTTGATTGGATCAGGGATTTAGATGCTTACCATCATTTGCCATCATCTACATTATTTCATTACTCTTTTGTCCGATGTACTACTGCTACTGCAGCAGTGTCCTGAAGGATAAATAGGAGCCATTCAGACAGTGATGGCAGAGGAAGGATTGGGAAAGACATTCCAGGCAGGGGGATTAGTGTGCAAAAGTTTCATGTGTAAGAGCAATTGTTTTACCATGTAACAAATAAGGACACTGAGGCTTAGAGAAGTTAGGCATCCTGCTAAATTCACATAGCCCGTAGGTAGCGGAGCCCAGATTCAAACACATGTCTGCCTAACTCCAAAGCCTGGGTATTGAGACATACGGTGCCTTATGAAGGCTCAGCTGAGGAGTTTGGATGTATCTTGCAAGAAGTGAGGAGCCATTAAAAGGTTAGGGAGGAGACTTAGATGATGAAAAAAATGTTTTAGGAAGATTAATTTGGTGGCCATGTGCAGGCTGGATTAGCAAAGTGAGAGGCTAGAAATGGAGACCAGTGGAGGGTATTTTAAAAGCATAGGCATAAATGATTTACAACTCATTATTATATGCTATTGATATTTAATTCTCATAATACTTATCACAAGTTAATTTAAAAATTCTTTATTTTTAATCGACAAATAATATTTGTATATATTTACAAAGTACAATGTGATGTGATATATGTATATATTGTGGAATGATTAATCAATCTAATTAACATATCTATCATCTGACATATCATTTTTTGTGGTGAGAACATTTGAAATTTACTATTAGCAATTTTGAAACATGTACAACATTATTATTTACTATAGTCACCGTGGTGTGTACTAGATCTCACAAACTTATTTCTCCTAATTGAAACTTTGAACCCTTTGATCAACATCTTCCCATTCCCACCCCTACCCCCAAACCCCAGCCTCTGGTAACCACCATTCTACTCTCTACTTCTATTAGTTTGACTTTTTTACATCCACATATAAGTCAGATCATGCAATATTTGTCTTTCTGGCTTATTTCACTTAGCATAATGTATCCTCTATCTAGGTTCATTTATGTTGTCTCAAATGATAGAATTTCCTTCTTTTTAAAGACTGAATAGTATTTCATTCTGTATATGCACCACGTTTTCTTTATCCACTTGTCTGTTGATGGACACTTAGGTTGATTACATATCTTGACATTGTGAATAGTGCTGCAATGAACTTGGGAGTGAAGATATTTTTTCAATACACTAATTCGTTTTCTTTGGATATATACTCAATAATGGGATTGCTGTATCATATGGTAGTTCTGTTTTTACTTTTTTGAGGAAACTCCATACTGTTTTTCATAATGGTTGTACCAGTTTACATTCCCACCAACAGTGTACAAAAAGAATTCTCTTTTCTCCATACCTTCACCAATACTTGTTATCTCTTGTTTATTTGATAATAGATAGCCATTTGAACAAGTGTGAGGTGATATCTCACTGCAGTTTTGATTTGCATTCCCCCTGATGATTAGTGATGTTGAGCACCTTTTCATGTTTATGCTGACCATTTTTTATTTCTTCTTTGAAGAAATGTCTATTCAGATCCCTGGTTCTTCAAACTCAACACTGTTGACATTTTGGGCCAGATGCTTCTTTGTTGTGGGAACTGTCCCATACATTGTAGAATGGTTAGCAGTATCCCTGGCCTCTACCCACTAGATGCCAGTAGCAACCTCTTAATTGTGACAAAAATGCCTCCAGAAATTGCTAAATGTCCCTTGGGGGTTGTAAAAACACCCTTAGTTGAGAACCACTGAGACAGATAGATAAAGATATAAATATAGATGTTTGTGTATTCATGGGTTAGTCTACATATGTATACTCTGTCCACTGAGAGAGCGTAAAGCAGTGACAGCCCAGCAGCAGCAAGCACAATAACCATCTATACAGTGGTTTCCAAATATTTTCCTACATGAAAGGAAGCAATACCTATTGACCATTCGGATGTATTTTTTGGAAAATGTCTATTCAGGTCCTTTGCCCATTGTTTAATAGGGTTATTTGTAATTTGGTTTTTTTTGGTATTGAGTTGTATGAGTTCCTTATATATTTTTGATATTAATCCCTTATCAGATGTAACTGTCCTCACCCTCCTACACAAATATAAATGGTAACTATGAATGGTGATGGATGTGTTAATTAATTTGACTGTGGTAATAATTACAAAATGTATATGTATATCAAATCATTGAGTTGTACACCTTGAATACATACAATTCTATTTGTCAAGTATACCTCAATAAAGCTGGAAAAAATAGGTTGTCAAGTAAGGGGGCCCAAGAGAAGTATCAAGTACAGACACAGAGCCAGATCAGGTGTTCTGCATTTCTAGTCTGGATGTGTAAACATGGGCATATTGGGGACATTTCAGGAGCAAGACAGAAAGTGCAACCTTGGGAGTGAGGAAGTGAGGAGTTGGAAGAAGATACAAGCGATTATTAGTGTTTTTTGCTGCCAAGAGGTCGTGCAACCAGTAAGTATACAGGCAAAAGTCCTGGAGAGGGGGACTCATTAATTGTCCTTGCCACCAGCAGGGATGGATGAATGCCCTGTTGGTGTTGCTGCCCTGAGAATTTTATCGAGTCATTACTACTCTGGAGTCTTATCTTTGGCACTCTCAAAAATGATCTTGTAGTCATTTCATGAGTGCTGTGTCCTTTTACTTTGGCCATCAATCAGAAGGCAGAAATGCCCATCCTGACAGTGGCTGTATAAGCAGTGAGAGCAGCAGTGGGGCCCGCCCCTCCCCACCTGTGACTGCTTGTACAGTATGGCCCCGCGTGCTCACTCTCAGCTCCATGGCACATTTCCTGCTTTGCATTTTGAGTTGACTTGGATCCTCATGATGTTATCAACCAGAAGTTATCACAGTATTACAGAAGCCTATCTCCTACAACTCACTTGGGACAAAAAATAAAATGGATCCGAGAAGCTGATGGTCATGGTAGCTGGACCATTCCATTCCATGGACTCAGGTGGAAATTGATTCTTTCATCTTAATGTCAGATGATCACCTACTAATAAAGCTGATCTTATGGCAAGCCCTCTTCACTACTGCTTTACCCCCCAGAAGAAAGAGAAAGAAGACCCAGGGATCACTGAAACTTACAGTGATCAAAATGCCTGTGTGTTTCCATACAAACTGCTCTCTAGCTGCTAAGAGCTGCCTAATGTATACCCACTGTCTTGCTCTGCCCATCTCTGCTCTTGCATCATGGGCATTTGAAGGGAGCATACTCTACGTAATCCATGTGGTTACCTAAATCCAGAGTCAGCTTGGACATAGGATGACAGCTTTGGTGAAGAGTATAGCAAGGCCTTTATTATGTGAGGGTCATATGAGCAATCATTGTTTAGCTTTTTAACTCCTTATTGTTCCTCTATTGTACTTAAGTAGGCTGCTGATGCTTAGAGGCCAAAAGAGACAGACGTGTGCTCTTCATTCCCTCCATCACTCTTGGCTGTACTTCCACCATCCTGTGTATGTGCCAAGTGTCCTCATCTTCTATGAGGGGTAACAATTAGATCTGGGGTTGTTAGAAAGAAACAAACATGATGTCAGGTCAAATACAGACACACGTGCACACACACATACACACAAACACGCGGACTGAGTGTCTGTCAGAAGTCTCAGCACCGGTCAGATGTATCCTAAGAGCTTGAGCCAAAGGGACTATGGCAGTGCTTCTCATTCAGGGGCAGTATTACCTTCCTAGGGGGTATTTCGCAAAGTGCTGGGAGTGTTTGGGGTTGTCACACTGACTGAAGAGAACTATTGGCAGGTGCCAGAGTTGTGAAATACTCTGTATTGAGTGGTATGTCCTACACATCAGGGAATTATCCAGGCCCAAATGCCAAAGTGCCCCTGTAGGGAAACACTGGAGAGGGAACTGGTGAGGTGGGCACAGGAGAGTACCTACCAGATTTCTAGGGTTACCAAAGATCTATGACGACTGTCTACAGCAGTGCTTCTCCAAGTGTCGTCTCCTATTTCACCTGCATCAGAACTACCTGTCCTGCTTGTTAAAATGCACGCTTTGCCCTCCCTCTCCCCAAGATCTACTGAATCAGAATCTCTGGGATGTGGGTAAAGGAATCTGCATTTTAACAAGCATGCCTATTTATTATGTTCACTAAAGATTGAGAACCATTTCACTAAAAAATCATTCTCTCTAAGAAAGAGGAGGCTGAGGGCTAAACTAAGATCTTTATATATCTAAAGACATAAAGAAAGCCAGATGTCTCCATTGAGACCAGCACAAGGGGAAGTAGGTTTGGACATTAGAAAGAAGTAGTTAGGATAGATATGGGAGGTATAAGGAAACTTTATTTCTTCTTTGAAAATATTTAGAGTCTCATTGTTTTAAATATGATACCAATCTCAAAGGACTTGAGTCAATTTACAAAATATAATCTACAACCAGTCAATAAACCTATGAGAAGATGATCAACTTCCTTCTCTAGTAATCAAGGAAATCCAAATTAATAAAACCTTTATTAAGTTGGGAAAAGGTGGTTTCATTTATTTGTATTTTAATAATACTCATTGAAGAGCATTAAGATGAGACTGGTATTCAAGTGCATTGCTGTTGGAAAGGTAGATTCGAACAATCTTTCTGGAAATCATGTTGACAAGATGTTTCTAAAACCTTAAAACCTTTTGGCCTTGTCATTTTACATCTAGAGCATAAACTAAGAAATTTCATTGTAATTGTCTTCATTTTATCTGCAAATCTGATTTAGATGTTCATTGTGGCCTTATGGATTAATGTTCAATGTTAGGGGATTGGTCTCTAGCATATTATGTAGCTATTTAAAATTTAAGCTGACAGTGAATTTTAGTAACATGGATAATGCCCATTATATAGTGTTAGGTGAAAAGATTGGATATAACATTTTTACTCTGCTCGTATGGGAGAAAAACTAACAATATGTGGAAAAAAAGAATTGGAAGAACAAAATTGCCAAGATGTCAATAGAGTATTACTTCTAGTTGCTGGGATTATGTGTAGTTGTTGGTTTCTTTGTGATTTTCCTAATTTCCAAATATTCCACAATGAGCATATTGCAACTTTTATAAGAAGAAACAAGTTGACTTAAACAAACCTGTGGCACAAACTAGTGGCAAGGAAGGATGCAAAGTTCTTTCCAATTACATTTCAATAATTTGGGGTGGGATGGGGATCATAGATTTCATTTAACAGAATATAATCAGTGCCCACTAGCTCATATCGATACAGCATTATCTAAAAAAATTATTAGTGCTTGCTTTCTTCTGTTGGGTACATTTTATTACTGGCCTTATATTGATCTCATGCACGTTATTCCCAATGAGAAGGTGGTTGGAATGGAGTTTATACTTGGGCAGTAGCAGTAGCTTGGGGTTTATTTATTCTAATTTACATTTCATGAATATCAAATAAATTGGATTGACCAGAAAGTTTCAGTAAGGCATCAGGAAACTTTGCAAATAAATGTTACACTTTTGTTTCATTTTTTCTGAATGTGCCATTTGTGTTCTACTCCCTTGAGTTACTTATTCTTTGTAGTCCTCATGGAATTGCTGAATTGAATCTCTCAGTAGTGCTATTTATACATACAGTATGGATGCAATAATACGGGGTCATCGTGGCAGGAAGAACTTGGTTCTACAGTGAATAAGATGCAACTAAAATTATTGTTTCAATTCAAAACTACCAAGACCATACTAATTCTATTTGGAGACTGAGCCTGAAAACGGGAATCATCATTACAGACTATGTTTAAAAGATATTGATTGTGCCCATATGCAGTACAACTTTACAGGTTCTCAGGAAAATTGGAATGAGTTGCTGCAAATAACTGGATTTGGTACACTAGGGAGTTAGCAAAGCAAACAGGCTGTAGAGCATGCGTCACACCTTGCACTTTGCTCACTTCTTTTGATAAAGGTGGTTCGGTTCTAATTATTTGTGAAACTGTCACTACCTCCTTGATAATAATAACATGGTCTTCATAATCAGATACCTCTTTGATTCTGTGCTGTGAACACAGAGCTGATTAGTAGGGTGAGTAGCTCAGGTGTTGTTTTTCTTCTTGTTATTATTTTTTAAAATGAAGCATTGAGTCTGGGGATTAGTCAGAAGTGCCCAGAAGAAGATTCGTCTAAATCAAATATGTGAAAATGAGAAGAAGCTTCTATGCCACAGGAAATAGAACTTAGAGGATAAGGGCACCACGAGGGAGCCAACCTGAGACACATCCATCCCCTGATTCTGGTAGAGAATCTACAACAGCACTGGAGCCCTTGAATGAGGAAGTGAAATACACAGTTCAGGCTAAACCTAATGGACCACTTTCACAGAATCAGTGGCTCGCCAGCCTTTCTGGTAGATTGAACTTTTGGTCTTTTATTTTTCAATGATCCCACAATCATTGCAACTACTTAGATTGACACTGTAATAATACAACTTCATCCTTATAGCTGCAATTCCAAATTATATGACAAAACTTTAATTTTCACAAAGCCTTTTTTCCTATGAACTCCTAGGACATTCACACCTGTTTAAATTTTCTCCTCAGAAGAATTGTGTAAGGTAAGCAGGGAAGGTACTAAAGGCACTTCAGTCTTCCCTCCAAATCCCCTGGGACTCAGAGTGTTTTGGAATACAGAACATTTTTTGTGTGTGTGTTAGAATGGTAATAAAGTTGGATAAATAAAGACAATAAGCAGCCTCATTGCAGTTCAGATCAAATTTTGCTGCCAAATAAGTTTTTTTTCAGGTCATACAATACCACAAAATATATGTCTTTTGGTCTTTAGAACTTTTTGGAGTTTGGAATTGCTGATAAGCTGACAAGGTATAGTAGACCTTTATTATCCCAATAATAATGAATATAAGCATGGGAAGAAGAGAAATATCTTGCTGGGCCCTCTGCTTTGGCTCGTCCACATTGTGGCTCTATCTGGTTAGTGCACTTAGGAGCATTTTGGCAACAGGCTGGACTCAGCATTACCTTTGTGGGTCTGTTCTCCATAATCACTCCTGTTTTTTGAGTGATATCTGGGTGCCTATGCTGGGCACTATGCCAGGTGGCTCACCTGCAGATTAGATGACTTACTCAGACTTAAAGTTATCCACCCAGCAAGGGGTTGAACAAAACAGGCCTCAAGTGAAGCTTTGCTGTAAGGCCTGGGTTTTTGCCCTTACCCCTAAGTGACTTATGACATGAAATCATCCTTAGATAGGAAGCTTAGCTCATTGCAAGAGAGGCAGCATGGTAGGGTAAAGGGAGAGTTTGGGTGTCACATCTAATTTGTCATTTATTAGCTGACTAGTGGGCAAATCATTTCAACTCTCTAGGCATCGGCTTCCTTATCTGTACAATGAGAGTGATAATCCCTTCCCAGCCTACCTGGCAAGAGAGCTGTGGGGATTTTGATAGATAATAAATAAATACGAGGGCACTTTGTAATCTCCAAAGTACCATTCCAACATAAGGTGGAAAAATTATAAACACAAGGACAAGTCTTGTGTATCAGCTTGCTGTGAGTCCCACTTGGGAGGCAAATGGAGTTGAGGGTAGCAGGTATCTCAAAAAGCAAAGGGTCTGGGGAGAGGGGGATAGATATCACTGAAGCAAGGCCAGCCACCCATATCATCTCATCTTCCCAGCCTTCTCAGTTACCTCTGAGATCCTTCTCATACTCTTTGGAGTCTCTTGGTTGGCCCCTTTCTCTTGTATTTCTGGTGCTTCTAATGTTGCATGGATTTGTTGGGCTGCCTCAGTAGCTGCCCCTTGCAGTCTGTTTTGTAGCTTCCTTCAACATCACCCTCATATTCTCTCTCTCTCTCTCTCTCTCTCTCTCTCTCTCTCTCTCTCTCTCTCTCTCTCTCTCTCTCTCTCATATCTCTTCCTTTAATTCCTCCTCACATTTATTTATATATTCCTGGGTCCTGGTAGGTACTCAGTAAATATTGGATGTGTGAGTTCTCAGGGAACTTTAAACCTCAGAGGAGACAAACACTCAGGTAGCTAAATATATTTACCATCCATAGTGCTCTCCCTGAATTCTCAACCAGGGTCTCTAGAACCCACTGATATATGAGCCCCCAACTCCTCTTCCTGGCATTCAAGGGCTCATCTAAACCAGCCAAGCTTATAACTATAGACTCTCCACTAAGCACCAGCTATTTCTGGCAGCCTGAGCCCCTCATCACCTTTTTGTGGTCTTCTGTTCATTCCCACCCCTGGCCTCTAAATTAGCTCAGGTTGTTTCCCCATCGGAGACACTCTGCCTCCTCTGCTTCACTTATTCTTAAGAATCCTTCAGTTCTACCCACTGCAGGAAACCTTCCGTGATACCTGCAGTTTATTCTCGTCCTGTCCCTGCTGACCTCCTATAGCATTTGTCCTCAGTGCCACTGATTTCCTACTTAATAGTTCTCTGCTGCCTGTGATACACACATGTATTGCTAGTATGCATTGTTTGCTTTGTGTCAGGCACTGTACTTAATATTTTACATTGATAATATAATTTAATTCCTACCATTCAGTATTATCATTTTGTCCATTTTATAAGGTACAGAGGGGTTGAGTAACATGCCCAAGGTAACATAGTTTGTAGGTGGTGAAACTGGGATATAAACCCAGTTCTCATGTGAATTCAGCACTATACTCTTAACCACTACATGATTGAGTGTTAATCTCTGCCGTAAAAGAGCTCACACTCTATGTGGGAAAATAAGTGTCGGACATCAACTCTTATCTCCCTGTTATGGATTGACTATGTTCCTGCCAAATTAATATGTTCAAGCCCTAACCCCTGATGCGATGGTATTACGAGGTGGGGCTTTGGGGAGGTAACTAAGTTTAGATGAGGTCATGAGAAGGGAACCCCCATGATGGGATTAGTGTCCTTTTATGAAGAAGAAGAACTAGAGCTTCCTCTCTCCTCCATGTGAGGATGCAGCAAGAAGGTGGCCTTCTGCAACCATGAAGGGAACCCTCCCCAGAACCCAACTATGCTGGCACCCTGGCCTCGGACATTCAGCCTCCAGAACTGTGAGAAATAAATTTCTGTTGTGTAAGCCACTTAATCTATGGTATTTTGTTATAGCAGCTCCAGCTGGCTAAGACATCACTCTCCATTTTGTATCAATTTGCAGACACTAACAATAACAGCAATGATACCAATAGCAGAAACATACAGTCATTGAATGATCTCCCTTTAGCACCTTAGAACAGACGCAGGAACCTCTCTGATGCTCAATATTCATAGGTTGCTTGATTGATTAATAAGTGAGAGGCTACTGAACCTCATTAAAGGCCAGCGCAGAGTATCTAGGTTCAGCACATGATAAGTATACTGAAAACATTTCTGGGATGATATATTTCAATACCAGATTTAGTAATTAAGCAAAAAGAATGCTATAACTCTGTCAAGTTACTTAACCTCTTTGTGCCTTAATTTACTCATCATTAAAATGAATAATGTTACTTTCCTCATAAGATTATTGTGATTAGTAAATGAATGAATACACACACACACACACACACAGTACTTAGGACAATACATGGCAAAGAGAAAGCCCCATATGTTCCTGCTATTGGTATCATTGCTGTTAGTGTATGTGTAAATAATGACACCAGTGATCCATATACCTTAGGGAAAGAAAAGCTCTATCACTGTCTCATAACTAACTTGGCACTGTACTTGACACTTAATAGGTACTATAAAAATATGTGTAGAGTGAATAAGTCACTGAATGATCTCAAACCCTCACAGTGCTGAGGTATCTACATAGAAAATGTTCAAAATGTAGACATTGGATAATATCTTCCCCTCGTGTTAAAATGAGTAGGTTTCCAATATACACTAACAACTAGCCTCTCCCTCCATTCTGAGCTCCCAAAGCCCAATTTCTGGCTCAGTATTGTGCAGGGCCCCTCTTTCATGACAGATTTTTTCTTTGTTCTAGCCTCGATATACAGTTATAAGCAAGGATGCCACAGTAATAACTCTGTTCTCTGACATATGAATAAGAATGATTTTTCATGTAGCTCTCTCCATGCCCGCTGCTTTGAGTTATTTGTCATTTCTTTTATGGGCCTATTCGAGAGAGCCATGCTATGGGATGTGTTGTGAAAGCCACTAGTATTGTCTTCTTTAAGATACCAGGGAGATTTGATATTTTTCTTTTTCTAGGATTCTAAGGAGATTAGGACATCTCCTTAAAATCCAGAAAAACAATGGGTCTATTGTTACCCTTGGGGATTGTCATGGTAGCACCAAATCAAAGGACTTTTGTTTTGTTGGGAAGAAAAACAATCAAACATTCTTGCTGGGGTGGGGGGGGTCCTTTGAGTCCATGTGGTCCAAATTCTCATCTAAGGGCAGAGACCATGTTTTCCTTATTTCCCTTTGCATACCCAGTGCACATCACAATGCTTGACACAGAGTTGTTATGCAATAGAATCCATGAATATTTTGCAGGGGGAAGAGTAGAAATGCTTTATGTTATTAGCCTATTTGGATTTGGCCATTCTCATCTGTACTGCAGCAAAGAAGGCCTTTTCTCTCCACCTGGATAACCCCAGCCTGGATTATCCAGCTCTTTTCTGCACCCACAGTCATAGTTTATTTCCCCCATTACAGCACTCACTGTGATGTCTGTTTACCTCTGTCTTTCTATTCCCACTCCTATTCCTTCAGCTTTGTGTCTGTCTTGTCCAGTGCTTGATCACATGGTTGGTGCTCAAAAAATATTAGTTGGATGAATGATTCTAATGCCCATGATGGGCAGCAAAAATAACAATTATAGTGACATACATCACATTTATATTGCATGATGGTCTTCCTGCGGACAAAGATATCAGAAGAATGGTGGCATTCATGGGACTGCTGCCAGGGGAATGGTTGATCATTGTATTTTCATTTGGAACACAGTCACAATAATAATACTGAATTCCCAGGAACGTTGTAGGTATTCAGTGGGAAGATCCTCCAAAGGGAGCTAGTACATGACTTTTATAGCAGCAGGTGGAATTTTGGTTTTCTTCTTTTCCTCAGTCCTGTGAGTAGGCAGGAGAATGAGGGGAAGGAAAAATGGCAGTAACTTGAGAAGCAAGCAAAAACTATCCATCTTCTCTCCGTCTTCCCCTTCCCCCTCCCCACCACCCTTGCTAAGCCAAAGGGAGTGCTAAATGTCAGCTGCTAACCTTAGGGGATCTGGGAAGCACTACCCCAGATGAGGACCTGCAGAGGTCTTAGAGGACCAGAATAGTAGAGCACTAAGCCAGGTTCCATGTCAAGCTGGAGAAATGGGAGTCTGGCAGCTCAAATCCTAGAGGCAGAAGAGATGGTGAGAAGGACAGGGACAAGAAAGTTCCCTTCTGATCATAATGAGACAGAAGGATGCCCACAAAGACTGAGGTGGAGTTCTGGCTTCTCAGTTTCAGTATCTGAGAATTTTTTATGGTGCAATTTTCCTGTAAACTAATAGGACTTGCAAAGTGATATTCCCAAGAGCATTGGAATGGAACAATACAACAGAATGGTGATAGTCTTAAAGTAACAACTAGTAGGTTCTATAAAGGGTGAGGCAGAAAGGAGGGTCATTTCTATTTTTCTGTGTCTCATTTATTCATTTACTTGCTCATTCACTTCTTCATCCAACCAACATTTATTAAGCTGTTGATGTAGGTTAGCAATTGGCCAAGGCACAACAAATATAGTGACAAGCAAGATAAACTTGGGCCCTGCCATTATGGGATTTATAGTCTAGTGGGAAGAATGAAATCACCATACAAATATAATTTGAGTTCCATGGAAGACATATGGGAAGAGCTATAATGGCAGGAGGAGCTCCAAAGAGTCAGAGAAAGGGCCTTTTGATCTGAGAACTGATGGATGAATAGGCATTAAACTTGAAAGGAGTAGAAGGAGGAGAGAAATCATGAAAGACATTCTACTAGGCAGAGGAAAGTAACATAAAAAGGCAGTCACAATTAAGTGGGATAATGCTAGGGGAGGGGAAGAAGAGGTTACTGCAGGAGCCACTGCTCAGTCTCCAAACAACCTCGATAGAGAGGCAGGGCAGCTATTATCCCTTTGAACACATAAGAAAATTGAGACTCAGATGTGTTCATGTCTTTAATTCATTTAATGAGTCATTATCAAGCACCAACTAGGTTCGAGTCACTGTGATGGGGCTGGATGAACACATTTAGATATGGTCTTTTCCCTTCCAGCTTACATTCTAGTGGGGAAGTAGAGGGAGTTAAGCTATGTCACAGTGCTGGTAAATGGTGGGGCTGAAACTTGAAGTTTTCTGACTTCAAGTCCAGTGCTCTTTCTGTGGTTTCATGTTGTGGCTCAACAAGAAAGAGGCCTGGTCAATTACATACATGATGAGTTGGCCAGATGAGGCAGCTTAGCTTTTGTTCTAACAGCTGGTGAGGGCTTCCTTAACGCTCACTGAGCACAGTGGGAACCTGGGACAGTAGAAGGTAAAGTTGAAAGAAAAACAGAATTTGGGCATAGCTCATCTGTGAGACAATCACAGCTGGCCATTTTGGAGTTAGCTGTGGGCGAGACATTGTACACACTTCATATGTTTAATCCTAACAACAACCCTGTAAGTGAGGTAAATACTCAAATAGCTACTGACTTGTCCATTTTCCAAATGAGGACGCTGAGACTCAGGGAGGTTATGCAGCATTATTAAGCTTATTCACTTTAGTAATTCAGGGCTATAGCATGCCAACCTGTGCAGTCTGACTCCAGAGCCCATGCTCCTAACCACCATGCTACATTGCGTCCACTTACCAGACTAGAGCAAAGTAGATGACATTAGGCCAGAGACAAAGAAGCAGGTCTGGGATGAAGGCCAAAGTTTGCTCTTCCTGGCAGGACTCCCAGTTACAGTTGTTTAACAGGTCCAAAAGCACAAGATAGGAATTAGAAGTGACTACTGAATCCCAGTTTCCTACCGCCGAATCCATAGAATTTACAAGGCTGTTCTATCTATCCTCCTAATGCGGTGTGTTTTTTCCCAAGTAATTAAAACTACGAAACATAATCCTTACATGTGCTGAATTTTAGAGGCCTGCTGAGAGACCAGATTTATCTCAATCCTTGTGTGCATATCATTCTTTACAGAGTCCTTTTATAATATTTATAATATCCATGATTCTGTTGAGATCCTCACAACCCCAGTGAGGGTTCTTCCAATTTTGTAGTCGAGGAGATGTAAGGCTGAGAGAGCCCAAGGACATGAAGCTACTAAGGCTTTGGAGCCATTTCTTGGCACCTTTGCTATCATACATGGGTGAAAGCAAACCCATTCTTTGGGAAGCCTATCAGAGCTGTAAGCTTGCAATTCTGTTTTTGTGCCTTCCACTGAAATGAACCAGTTAGTAAGCCACCTGGCTTTTTCAAATATACAGTGTGTATGCAGTAGTACAATGGCATACTAGGATTTCTTTTTCATTCCAGATTCAAAAAACCTGTTCAATATGTATTGATTTTGTTCATAAACACTGTGTTATATATAGTAGAAGGAATATAAAAAGTAGCATGCATAATTTTCTAGGTTTACTAAAATAAGTAGTATATAATGGATATCTTTAGTTGATAGAAGCTATAAGGATTTCTGTTCAGATACAGCTCATTGGGGTGAGTGAAGGGGCTTGGGTCTCTTTTAGGATGTACAATAGACCTTCATTCCATTCGAATGTTACTTGCCCACTTAGTAAGTGACAGTAGATTCTTTCTTATACTGCCTTATTCCTTGTGACTGGTAGAATTGGTAGCTTTAAACATTTCAATTTCAAAACAAACATGATTCATAACCCATGTGGATTCAGTGACTGTAGTTGATTTGGTGAACATTTGAAAATATGAAGTAGGAATAAACAAGACCATTACTGTAAATGTTTTTAAAAGTGAACCTAATGCACTAGAAATGGTATAGATGAAATACAGAGGAAAATGTGAATGTTGGAAATATATTCCAGTTAACTCAAGCTTAGGGGAAAAGGTATTAAAATTAAAGAGTTATTAATTCATTTATTCAACAAATATTTAATGAATCAGGCATTATTCTAGGCACTGGGGATACATCAGTGAATAATAATAATAATAATAATGGCAAAACTTCCTGCTCTCTTGGAGATGACATGCATGAGTGTTGGCATCTCCTCATTTCATCCAATTGGCTGCAGTAGACATGCACTGTAATCTATTAACCAGGTTTTGTGAAGCTGTAGTGGATGATACCAGCACTGGACCACCAAACAGACACTATTAGCTCTTTTTTTCTGATGAATATTTGGTTTTGGACTGTATTTTGGCACTTCATCTTTATCCAATCGTTGTGTCAAACACTTGCAATTGTCAAAAAGAATCCATTTTTGATCACAGGTCATGATGCGGTGTAGAAATCGTTCACCTTTATGTTGTGACAGCAAAGAAAGGCAAGTTTCCAGACGATTTCTCTTCTGACTCCCATTTAATTCATGCAGAACCCATCTATCCAGCTTCTTTACCTTGCTGATTTGTTTCAAATGGTCCAATATTGTTGGACTCGTAACGTCAAACCTTGCTGCTAATTCATGTGTAGGTTGAGATGGATTCGCTTCTACTACAGCTTTCAGCTCATCATTATCCACCTTAGTCTCAGGTCGTCTACATGGCTTATTTTCAAGATTAAAATCACCAGACCAGAACTTCTCAAACCACCAACACACTCTATGTTCATTAGCCACATCTTTCCCAAACATTCCATTGATATTTCAAGACCTCTGTGCTGCATTTGTTCCACAATGGAGCCTGTATTTGAAAATAACACAAATTTTTGACTTATCCATGGTTTCACAAAAATTGCTGTAAAAAATGTGAAAGATAATCACAAGCCAACACATGTGTTTGAAAGAATGAGGATGTATCTTCACAATAAAAATAAAATAAGAAGTGTCAAAGTGAAATGTCAGAGGTATTAACTGTCAAACTTAGTACTTAAGGAAGTCGGACATTTCATACTCAATAACCTAATATACTAAAACTCCAATTACTCCCCAAAGATTTGCCAACAGCAACAAGCAGAGAAAAACAAACCTACCAACCCACCTCAGTATGTTGGGGTCATCTTGCTTCCAGTTCAACTGGATGGTCAAAGGTTTAGAGAGCAGGGAGCTGGCAGTGAGGAGAAGAGGGTAGGTGATAGGTGAATAAGTACTTGGTGTCCTATGGAGAAGCTGATAGATGGCTGTTTCTTTTATTTTTCCTCTTGTAGAGGAGAAGTAGAACTCTCTCTATGACTCAGAGCATCAAAGATGCCAGAACCTGTTTCTGCTGACCATTATTTTAAAAATGGCCAAAGGCAAGCAACTTAATTAAAAATATTGACTGAGCCTCTATTCTGGATCTCATAGGAAACTTTCTAGGGACCTTGTCCTGCAGGACACTGATGGGCTGTCTTTGTGGTTAGACACACTTAAGATGGGGAAGCTCCACAGAATTTGATGGCTTGGATAATTGCTAGGCTTTTGCAGATGCTGTATGGCCTATATTTCTAGTAGTGGGCTGGGTCATATGGAGCCATCCCCACTTTCTCACTTCATCCCCCTATGCCCAGGTGACTTAGTACATTTTGTGTTACTATAAAGGAATACCTGAGGCTTGGTTTATTTGGCTCATGGTTCTACAGAATGTACCAGAAACATGGCACCAACATCTGCATCTGGCGAGGGCCTCAGGCTGCTTCCACTCATGGCAGAAGGCAAAGGGGACCTAGTATGTGCAAAAATCACACCGTGAGAGAGGAAGCAAGAAAGAGAGAGGGGAGGGAGGTGCCAGACTCTTTTTAACAACCGGCTCTCTGGGGAAATAATAGAATGAGAATTCATGCAGACCCCCCTGAGGGAGGGCATTAATCTATCTGAGAAGGACCTGCTCCCATGACCCAAAGAGCTCCCATTAAGCCCCACCTCCAACATTGAGATCAGATTTCAACATGAGGTTGTGGGGGGCAAACATCTAAACTATAACACCAGAGGCATGCACTGGTTATATGATTGGTCAGGACACAGGCCTGAAACTGTCAAATTCATCCATACTGTGTATGAAGTGGCCAAGTTGAATCACTACAGCCCCCATGGTGAAGCTAGGTGAGTGAGAGAAGCCTACCACACCTCTATGTAGAAGCCAGGGCACCTGATAGGTTGGCATTCTGCCCCATCCAGCAGGTGAGTGTAAGCCTGATCAGGGCAAAGCAGCCTTGGTAAAACAACCACCTGGGCATGGGTGGCTCCTGTAATGCATTTGGCTAAGGAGGGCTCCTACCTTCACCCCGCCCACCCCAGATGCTGAGTAGTATACATGCCTCTAACTGACAGCATTCACATGTTGGGGTTACATACACCCACCTGTATTTAAATTCATGCCAAACCCAGGGGGCACAGCTACTTACAATTTTCTTGCCAAAACATGGAAAAATTAGGGGTTCGTTGCCTTTTAATTCAATGAGAAAAAAGCACTACCATCTCCTCCAGCAGCTAAGTATGTGGAGCTGCTGATTAAATCTTCGTGGTTCCCTTTGTAAGTACAATTCCTCAGCCTCTTTTGGGGGCCCCTTTCAACTCTTTTTGTTGTTGCTGTTGCTGTATTTAAATTCAAAAAGGAAAATAAAAAGAGTTGTCTGGAGTAATTTGTTCTCAAGAGGCAATGCTGACAGACCTTAATTGAATAATCTGGGTCTAATGGTGTTTTCCTTCCCAGGGTTGCTTCTAAATTTGCTACCAGCCCCCAACTTGCCTAGCTCAAAAGGTTTCAGGTTGTATATTTTGTGTATGGTGTCTAGCATGGTGCCTCACGGAAAGAAAAGTGTATATTATTGTATCAACATGCATGTCATACATATACCTTCTCTCTCAGGAGAGCTGTATAAAACATGTTTGGAAGAGGCCAAGATCAATTCATTCATTTATTAACTTCATGGAGACATTCATTGGTTTGCTCACCTCTGTATGCCCCAGAGTCTATACAGCATCTGGAATACAGTCGGTGCTGAATAAATGGGTATGGCAATGAGTTTACTGAACCTAAGAAATTTATCTGTGTTAGATGCTGGATTTAGTATTGGAGACCTGGTTTTGTTTCTAATTCTATCATGCATTTTCTGGGTAACCTTAAGCAAATAATTCCCTGAGCCTCACCTTCCCTCACTGTTACAATCAGGATAATATTTGTCTTATTCCAGAGTTGTTAAGAAGATCAAAATTAAGTCAAGATGAGTGACTATATGGGAAAGCATTTTTTAAACTGAAGTACTAAATACTTCAAGATAGTTTCTATTCTAATGGTAACATACCACATTGTTTGGATCTCCTCTGCACCATCATGATAACAACATTCAGTGTTTTTCACTCACTGCATCCAAACATTTTGAGAGCATGTAGTAGAAATGATGCCGATTATTGACAAATTTCATTTAGAATAATCACATCAGAGCAATGAGAGCACAGAATTATGTTAAAGTGTTGATTTAACCTTTTCCAGTATGTATAGACACATGAATATAAAATATGAATTGAAATACAAAATATTTTCTCATGAAATAAAATTTTAGTCTGTTATAACACTGAAGAAATTTGAGAAAGATTACAACTCTGCATATACAGTGTACTGCCCGGGGTATTTGTGACCCATGTAGAGGGATGAAGAAAGCACCAAAACCAACAGGTTTTAGATTTATGATTGGGCTTGGTGAGTTTCAAATCTGGAAGAAGAGAAAGTAACATAGTAGGGTATCAGTTAGGAGGAATGAGGAGGACTAGGAGGTGAAGATGAGGAACTCATGTCCTGTGATGTTTGAATGGTCTGGCTCTTAATTTCCTGGTCGCTAAAGCATCTGTGGGATTTTGCAAAGCCATAAGTCTGGCAGGATACTTGGGAAGATTCATGAAAATGTTCACATAGGAAGAGTGTCTGGGTCCTAGTAAGCATTCAGTAAACACTAACTGCTATCATCATTGATATTGCATTATTATTATTTCTCATCATCATCATCACAATGTAACAGAGGTTGAAGCTTATAGTCTACACTCTAGGACAGGCACCCAGTTTAGTGTTTGCTTTTCAGTCTCTACTTCTATCAATTGTGAGAGGAGAGGGCCTTGGTCTCTCCCAACTGTCTCATTTTAAAGAGTAGGAAACTGAGACGCAAACAGAAACTAACTTGCTATAGGTTTTACAGCAAGGAAGTGGCAGAGGCAAGACTAGAACCTGGGCCCACTGCCCCCTGACACTTTTCGTTTGTCATTAGATTTCCTTTCCATCTCTTCCGTCACCATCAGAGATGTGGACATCCTGTATCCTAGTGGGCGATGAGTCACATCATCGGGTGATTTTGTGAATCCTGTACTTTTCTGATGACATATTCCTCTGATTGCTGTGTGCATTTCCACATTGGAACAGTGTCTGGCTCAGAGAGGCTACACAACAAAAACTGTGGAATGAATGAATGTTTTCTGATTTCCATTTCCCCACAGCTGAAGTGACTGAGCACATTGTCTCCTGTTTACTGAGCCTTTTGGTGACCTTGACTGTATACAACAGGTCCTAGTTGCATGCCTTCCCCATGCATCCCCTTGAAGAGATTGATCTTCCCTTTGATAGGCTGTGCTTGCTGTCCTAAATCCAGGCCTTGGCTTCCCAGTTTGGAGATCAGCTTGCCTTATGGGCCTGAATGAAAGCTTTCTTTTATGAGGTGGGAGCACATGTCCTGGTCTCTGGTCCTCTGCCCCCACCACCTAATGCCTGATTCCCACACTTTGGCAAATGTGGCTAGATACAAATTCTGCCTGATAGAGATGAAGCTAGGCTTTACTTCCAAACCAGAGGGGATTACTTTCATAGTCTCTTGAATAGAGAAGAAATGTTTGCCCTAGGTTGACATTATTTGCTGGGTGCACAGAAGAGTGGCAGTGAGATGCGTGCTGGCATTGCAGTAGAAAACCTCTTCGTTGAAGCTAACGTGATCCTTGGACAGCCGATGCTAAAGATGACAACACTGCAATTTGCCTGACCCATGTGTCTAGGTTTCTTCTTCACATCATATCTACCTTGTGCCTGACTTAGTATTCTAGATGCAGGTTGAGGCTGCTACTGTCCTAGAGGCAGAGAGACTACACATGTTTTCTGGGATAGGCTTAGGCATCCTTTCCCCTAGCCTCAAAGTTAATGATCTAGGGCATTGGTTTTCAAACCTCCTGGCATAAGGAGGGAGGTTTGAGGAAGGGGAGGAGAGGAGTAAAGCCAGCAGGTCTCCCTCTGTAACCTCTCCTCAAACCAGTTTATGTATTGAGTTTCCATGCAAGAGTTTGTTTGAATAAAGGTTTCCGCTATGGAAGGAGGTTTGAAAATCACTAGTCTGGTGTACTAATTTCAGGCTCAGTATCAGATGTCCTCCATTCTGAACTCAGCCCTATTCATGAGTTTCAAAATGAGAGCTAAGGCTAACCGCCAATTTACCTTGCATGGCTTGAGTTTCCTGAGGTATAAAAGGAAACCATGCTTCCATTGCTATAACAGCGTACTTAAAGCCAGGTGTGCTGGCATGCACCTGTACTCCCAGCAACTCTGGAGTCTGAAAAGGGAGGATCACTTGTGCTCAGGAGTTCGAGACTAGCCTAGGCAAGGTAGCAAGACTCTGTCTCTAAAAAAATAAAGTAAAATAATTTAAAAAAATAAAATTTGTAAAAGAACAGCTTACTTAGTGGTGAGCTAAAGGTTTTATTAGATGTCTGAAGAATTTGGGGCTCCTTTGAGAATAGATGAGAGAGAAGAGTTAGGTTTTCAGAAAGTTATTTGTCTCCAACATAATAATGCTGAACTTCTCTTCATAAAAAGATTATTGTACAGAAACATATTATATACCAATTAGACCTAACAGGCATATATAGAACATTCCATCCAACAATAGCAGAATAAACATTTTTCTTAAGTGAACGTGGAGCATTCTTCAGGATAGACCATATGTTAGGTTACAAAACAAGTCTCAAAAATTGTTAAAACACTGAAATCATCCAAAGTATTTTCTCTGACCACAATAGAATGAAACTAAAAATCAGTAATAGAAGGAAAACTGAAAAATTCAGAAATATATGAAAATTAAGTAACACACTCTTGACCAATCAGTGGTCAAAGAGGGAATGTGCCTTCTTTGTCACAGTGGATCATGCCTATAATTCCAACTATTAGGGAAGCTGAGGTGAGAGGACCACTTGAGCCCAGGAGTTCAAGACCAAGACCAGCCTTGGCAACACGGTGAGACCTCATCTCAAAAAAAAGTCTTTGTTTTCACTTTCCTGACTGCATCCCCCAAAGAAAAAGAAAAAAATGGTCAAAGAAGAAATCACAAGTAAATTAGAAAATATTTGAAAAATGAAAACAAAAATACAACACACCAAAACTTATAGTATACATCAAAGGGAGTGCTCAGAGGGAAATTTATAACTGTAAATGCCTACATTAAAAACAATAAAGATATCAAATCTATAACTAAATTTTGTACCTTGAGAAAATATAGAAAGAACAAACTAGACTCAAAGCTGGCAGAGCAAAAAAGTCACCACTGCAAATTATGCTGCTAAAAGGAGAGTGGATTAAAGATTAAAGCAGTGATTTAAAAAAATACAGAATAAAAAACAATATGAAGAATCAATGAAACCAAAAGCTGGTTGTTTGTAAAGATCAACAAAATTGTGAAAATTTTAGCTAGATTGACAAAGAAAAAAAGAGAGAAGGCACAAATAACAAAAATCAAAAACAAAAGTGGGGGTATTACTACTGACCTTACAGAAATATAAAGGATTACAAAAGAATAATATGAACAGTTATATGCCAACAAGTTGGATAACCTAAACAGAATAGACAAACATACAACCTACTAAGACCAAATAATGAAGAAACAGAATATCTGAGTGGACCTACAACTAGCAAGGAGATTAAATCAGTAATTTGAAACCACTCAACAAAGAAAAGTCCAGGACCAGATGGCTCTAGTGGTGAATTCTACTAAACATTTAAAGGAGAATTAACAACAATCCTTCTCAAATACTTCTACAAAATAGAAGAGGAAGGAACGCTTCCTAATCTATTCAGTGAGTCCAGATCTGCTACCAAAGGCAGATAAAGATATCACAAGAAAAGAAAATTATGGACCAATATCCTCTTTTAATATAGATTTAGAAATTCTCAATGAAAATACTAACAAACCATATCCAGTGGCATATTTAAAAGGATTATACTTCACAAGTAAATGGAATTTATACCAGGAATGCAAGGATTGATCAATATAAGAGAATCAATGTAATACATTACATCAAATGAAAGAAAAATACCACGTGACCATCTTAATTGATACAGAAAAAGTATATAACAAACTCCAACACCCTTTCATGATAAAAACATTCAGAAAAGTAGGAATACTAAGGAACTTCCTTACCATGATAGAGGGCATTTATGAAATCCCCACAGGTGACATTATGTTCAATAGTGAAAGACTAAAAGCTTTCCCCCTAAGATCAGGAGGAACAAGACAAAGTTTCCCAGTTTCACCACTGCTCTTCAACATTATGCTGGAAATTCTAGCTAGAGCAATCAGGGAAGAAAAAGAAAAGAAATAAAAGGTATTGGAAAGGAAGACATGCAACAATTTCTTTACATGCGCCATAATATTATATAAAGAAAATCCCAAGGAATCCACAAGAAAGCTACTAGGACTAATAAATTGATCAAAGCTGCAGGGTGCAACATCAACATGTAGGTTCAGTTGTATTTGTATGCGCCAGCAATGAGTACTCTGAAAAGGAAATTAAGACAGCAACGCCATTTACAATAACATCTAAAAATATAAAATACCTATGAATAAATTTAATCAAGGAGATAAAAGACTTGTACTCTGAAAACTATAAAACATTGCTGAAAGAAATTAATACCTAAATAAATGGAAAGGCATCCTGTGTTCATGGATAGAAAGACAATATTGTTAAGATGTCAGTACTACCTAAAGTGATGTACAGATTCAGTGTAATTCCTATCAAAATTTCAACGGCATTTTTTTGTAAAAATGGAAAAGCTGATCCTCAAATTCATGGAATTACAAGGGGCTCCTATATATAGGCCCCTATCATGAAAAAGAAGAACAAAGTTGGAGGACTCATGCTTTCAGATTTCAAAACTTACTGTAAACTACAGTAATCAAAACAATATGATACTGGCATAAGGATAGACATGTGGACCAATGGAATAGAATTGAGAGACCAAAAATAAATCTATGTATCTAAGACCAATTGATTTTTTGACAAGTGTGTTAAATCCATTTAATGGGGAAACAATAGTCTCTTCAACAGATGGTGCTGGGACAACTGGATTTTTATATGCAAAAGAATCAAGTTGGACCCCTACCTCATATCATATAAAAAAATTAACTCAAGTGGATCAACACCTAAATATAAGATCTAAAACCATAAAACACTTAGAAAACATAGGGGTAACACTTCATGAACTTGGGTTTGGTAATGTGTTCTTACATATTATAACAAAAATATGAGCAACAGAAGAAAAATTAGAGAAACTGGACCTCATCAAAATTAAAAACTCTTGTGCATCAAAGAACATTATCAAGAAAGTGAAAAGATAACCTACACAATGAATGAAAATATTTTTGAATCATATATCTGATAAGGACTTAATATGTAGAATATATTAATATAAAGAACTCCTAAAACCCAACAACAAAAAAAGAAAAAATAATTTTTAATGGGCAAAGGACTTAAATAGACATTTCTCCAAATATATATGTATATATTTTTGTGTTTCTCCAAGATATACAAACGTCTGATAAACATATGAAAAGATGCTCAATATCATTAATCATTAGGGTAATGCAAATCAAAACCACAGTGAGATACCACTTCACACCCATTAGCATGTATTTTTTTTAAAAAAAGAAGGAAAATAAGTGTTGAAGAGGATATGAAGAAACTGAAACCCTTATATAATGCTAGTAGAAATGTAAAATATTGCAGCCACTATGGACAACAGTTTGGCAGTTCTTCAAATGGCTAAACATAGACTTTCCATCTGATCCAGCAATTCCACTCCTAGGTATATACCCCAAGCAAGGACTCAAACAGATATTTGTATGCCAGAGTTCATTGTAGCATTATTCACAATAGCCAAAAGCTGAAGACAATCTGAATATACATCAGTAGATGAATGGATAAACAAAATATGGTATGTACACACAATTCAATAGCATTCAGCCATAAAAAGGAATGAAGTCCTGAAACATGCTGTAATGAAAGCCTTATGCTAAGTGAAATATGCCGGATGCCAAAGGACAAATATTGCATGACTCCACTTAGGCAAATTCATAGAGACGGAAAGTAGATTATATGTTACCAGGGACCAGGAGGAGAGAGGGATGGAAAGTGTTTGTTTAATGGTTACAGAATTTCTGTTTGTGGTGATAAAAAAGTTTCTGAAATAGTGGTGATGGTTAACACAGCATGGTGGTTGTAATTAATGCCACTGAATTGTGTACTTAAAAATGATTAAAATGGAAAATGGTATTCTGTATATATTTTACCACAATAAAGATATTATGGAGAAAGAAAACCTTTCCCAATTAAAAATAAAGATATTTTAAAATGATTTTATTATTTAAAATGAAGTAAAAGTGTTTTCAAGGAATCTTTTTCTTGAAAAGGAAAATAAAGATGACCACAAATGAGTCCCTTCTAGGAATAAAAATTGAATGCTCATAAAAAGAAGGCTTTTGTATTTCATATGTAGAATAACTTTATTTATGATGGAAGAAATATTAGACACTTTACACAGATTCTATTAAGACATTTTTCTTTTGTTGTATCCCTTGAGGTGATGAATGCTAAATATTGAGATAATCATTTATCTTTATCATGGTAATTTTTATAGAACACATAGAGAGATCTATTTTAACTACTGTGGTCCATCACCACAGCTTGTTTCTTCAACCTAACAGTCAAAGCCTCAAAATAACAGCACATTTGGAGCTAGTCAAGTCCCTGCCAGTGAATGTTTGGAGGGCATGGCATAGCTGGCTCCTCTGTTCAGGATTTCACAAGGCCTAATCATGGTGTTGGCTGTGTCGTGTTCCTTTCTGTAGGTCAGAGTCCTTTCCTAAGCTCATGTGATTGTTGGCAGAATTCAGTTGTTTGTGGCTGTAGGACCAATGTCACCGTTTATTGCTGGCTGTCAGTTGGGGGCCATTCTGAGCTCCTAGAGACTGCCCAGAGACCCTTGCCACATGATCCTCTCCCAGGCCTGCTCACCTAGCACCTTACTTCTTCAAAGCCAGCAGATGAAGCTCTCTTTTAGTGCTTTCACACCTGATTAAGTCAGGTCCATCCAGATTAATGTTTCTTTTGATGAACTCAAAATCAACTGATCTGGGACCTGAATTACATCTTAAAAATCTCTTTACTTTTGCCATATTCTATTGCTAAAAGCATAACGCAGGTTCTGCTCACATTTTAAGGGAAGGGATCATACAAGGATGTAACCCATTGAGCATCACAATAGGGTGTATCCACCACAATGTAGAACTATCACCCAGATTGGTAAGAGTTGGGGAGAAGAGGGCTGATTCTTACAATGAAAAACCAAAGCAGCTAAGTCAAACTTCGGTTGAAGAAGTGGGCAAGTTGTCTCTTCATGTGTTCCAGCTTCCCATGGTGTGCGTTTGCATTAGTCAGGGTTATTTAGAGAGAAAGAACTAATACAGTGTGCATGTGCACATGCACACATGCAGGTGGGTGGATAGATAGATAAGGAATTGGCCTTTCAGGATTATGGAGGCAGACAAATCTCAAGATCTGCAGGGTCAGCCAGCAAGCTGGAGACTTAAAGAGTTGATGGTGTAGTTCCAGTCCAAGTCCAAAGGCCTGAGAACCAGGACAGCCAATGGTGTAGTTCTAGTCGATTGTCTGGAGGGCTTGAGACCCAGGAAGAGCCAGTGTTTCAGTTCAAGTTTGAAGGCAAGAGGAAAGCTGATGATTCAGTTCAAATGTCATCAGGGATGAAGAATTTTTTCTTACTCGGGGAGGGTCAATCCTCTGGTTCTATTCAGGCTCCACCTGATTGGATGAGGCCCACCCACATTATGTAGGGCAATCTGCTTTACTCAGTCTACCGATTTAAAAAACACATTCATAGAAACACCCAGAATAATGTTTGACAAATTATCTGGGGACCTCATAGTCAAGTCAAGTTAACACTTAAAATTAACCATCACATTGTTCTTCAGTAGTTGCATGCCCTTTCCCCTGACAAGTGGTCTGATCCAATTATAATGACAACAGATCTCATCCAGTTTCTGCTATTCCTGCGAGCCTGAGTCAGAACTGAGGGACTTTCCTCAGGCTGTTTCCTGCACCCATTGCTGGAGCGCATTACAGGTGTGGTTACAGGGTTTTTTTAGGCTGTGTGCTTCCAGTGAGCTGCTGGGAGACGAGAAGCAAGCTGTACTTGCTCAGGAAAAAAGGAGAAAAGATGAAGCCAAGATCAGAGGCCAGAAGCTGCCTGAAGTTTACCAGTGAGGCATGCCTATTGCTTCTCTTTGCCTTTGCCACTTCCTCCATTCATTGTGACCACCTTAAATATGGACATCAAAAAGAGAATTGTGTTCCTCTTCTGCTCACCAGATATTTGGTAAGGGACTTCCAAAGTTCCCTGCAGAGCAGAAGAAATTATAGAAAAATGGCTTGCCGAAAGTTTGGTAACCAAAAATTGCATGTGAGTCAGTCCATGATCATTGTTGCTTCCTAGACCTGTGATCCACCCTGCCCTCAGCCCAAAACATTTTTTTAAGGTCACCATAGCTTCATCTGAGGATCTCTTTGCCAGCTAGAGACTCACATCAGGTGATGTCTCAAGCAGCTAAGAATATCTCACATACATTAAGCTTGTCTTTGAGAGGTTGTCAGTTAAACAGGTGTTACACAAAGACATTGGGAATGAAAAGAGAGGAAAGAACTGCTCTCTAGACAACTCTAAAAGGATCATGATTATTCTGCATTTCATAGGAACTCTAAAGGTATCTCTTCTACTACGCAGCAATTAAGCAACTAGTTGGCTGGGAGAGAATTTATGTGGAACTTTTTGCCCTGGCTTTCTTGAGTATAATCTTGAACTCCACTTACCTGTCCATTAAGGAGGGAAGCAGAGGTCTGTCTTTAGTATGAAAACTAGGAAATGGTACCACTCCCCTAGCTGACATTTTTCAGGCTTTTCAATTTCTAGATGACACCAACAGGCACTCCCCCAATGACCAGGTTTCTCAGCATGAGTCTAATTAATGCAAAAATTGGAGGCATGTCAGTGGGGACTCACTGGCAAGGGCCATCATAAAAGTCAGGGAGGTCATATTTGGGAAGCTCGTGCCACCTCCTATTGTGGATACTACTCCAATGCAATTCAAGAGAAATGAATTCACAGTTCTATTTCCCCCTTGCATTCATGTCCCTGTTCCCGCATATTTCTTGCATTATCTTTCCCCATTTCCTTATTGCTGCTTTGAAATAGAATAGGGATTTGGACAGAGTTTCCTGTGGGACTACAAGAGCATCAGTCAATAACCAGTGATTTCCATGCAGCAGCAAGTTTTTAAATTAACGTGGCAGCCTTCTCCTTCCATCTGTGAAGGAGCAAGACGGCACTCACTCATCTTTTCCTCCCTTCTACCTCATCTTATCCTCATTTTTCCCTCCAGTTTTTCCTGACCTTGTAGGAAAGGTCCCCTAGTATTGATCTTGGCCACGAAAAACAGTGATCCAGAGCCAGATTGGCTAGCAGAGCTTGGTATTTTGTAGAGGTTTTAGTCTTCTCCATGTTTCTCAGTATTCACAAAGATTGCTGGGAGTTTGTTGGGTGGGGAGGCAGAAAACCCCGAAAACACTCTTTTTCTTCCTCTGTCCAAGTTCTGACCACATTAAGAAACAAGTCAAATGAGAACAGCGTATGAAAAACAATTAGACTGACATATCCACTTGGTCACAGACAGCTCTGAGTCACAACAGACTCGTCTTCCTCTCCCACCCCTCACGTATCACAGGTCCCCCACCTACAGCGCTTAAGGCATAAAGGCACAGAACTGGCTCCCCAGGAGAAAGAAAAAAGGAAGAAGCTGGGCTAGGGACTGCTAGTTTCTCTTTTAAAACTTCACCATTCAGTCTACCACTTCCAGAAAAGAGTGAATTACAAGGTGAGGGAAGCCAGCAATGTGCTAGTGAGCTTCATGTGGAAGAAACCATCAAAGAGAGGGAAAGAACACCACCCCTCCACGTAAGCTCTGGAAAATACTTTAAGGTCATCTGGCCAACTGTAGTTAAGGAAACATGGACTCACACAGATGATGTAGCTTATACAATGAAAAGTAGAGGGTAGGCTGGGCTAGGAGTCTGGGCACCTCAGGTCTAAGGTTGTTCTCCCAACATTCCTCTTTATTCTAGCACTTGAAGTGTTAGATTTGTTTGGTAGGATATTTGACTTAAAGACAGAAGAAAAATAGAGTTTAGAGGACAGAAACAAGAATGGTGTAGGGGTTCAAGAGAATCGATTTCTCAAGAATGTTGTTTTGCAAACTGCCCATCATCATCTCCATCATGGCCATCAATACTCTCCTGCGGTGTTAATGTTTGCTGAGTACCTACTTGATCACACTCTATATAGATGTATTTAGTACAATGAGACACTACAGGGAAGGTCTAAGTGTGAGACATCTCTCCTCCTTGCCAAAAGTGTAGAATTAGCTAATCCATAGTAAGTACTTTCCCCCTGGGAAATGTATATCTGAGGGAATTACCATGATCAAAGGGTGTCTACATTAGTGTTGTTAGATGCTGTTAGACATGACTTCTTTTCATTAGAGTCTGTATTCCTAGTGTATATAACCAGAATCTATCTACTTCCTCCCCTCTAAAACCACTGTCACTGGTCCTACTACCATCTCTTGCCCAGATTATAATAGTAGCCTCTTAACCAGTCTTTCTGCTTCCATCTTGGCCCCCTGGAGTCTGTTCTTTACATAGCAGCAAGAGTGAACCTTTGATCCCATAAACCAGATCACATCATCTTCTGTCTGACACCATTCAGTGGCTCCCTGCCAGTCAGAATTAAAGCCAGAGTTATTATAATGGGCTACATGAGCAGGCTTCCTGTTACCTTTCTGACCTCATCTCCTGCCACTCTTCCCTCCACCTCTAAGTTCCAGCCACACTGGCCTCCTTCATTTCCTGCAAAAATAGCAATTCACACTTCTATCTCAGGACCTTTGCATTTTTGATCCCTCTACTGGGAACTCTTTTCCCCTAGAAATATCCATGGCTCGCTCCCTTCTGCACTTCCTCCAGACCTCTGATCCAGTGTCTCCTCGTTAGCGAGGCCTTCTATATTACGTAGATCAGGCTAGGTTATACTTCAGTAACAGAAAACCAACTGACGTATTAGAAGCTTAACTCATAAAAGGTTATTTCTCATTTATGTGGGTCTAGCAGCAATTCAAGGCAGCTCCCTTCCAATCAGTGACTCAGAGATCCTTGAGCTCTTGTCTTAATGATTTCTTTACTATCTGTTTACTCCCCATCACCCCCAGATATATAAACTCCATGATAGCAGAGTTTTTGTCTACCTTTTCTTCCCCATCTGCTGTATACCATATGCCTCAAATAGTGCCTGGCATATAGTAGATTCCCAATAAATATTTGTTGAAAGAATGTTGAAAGGTAGTGTTAGGAGAGGGAATGGAAAACAAAAACCTCAAAGGAAATGAATTTGTGTGTATATTTTCTTCTCAGGGTAAAGACGGTGAGGATCTGTCAATTCTACATACGATATTTGGTTATTGTTATTTTTTTCTTTATTTTTTTCATTTCAGCCTATTACGGGGGTACAGATGTTTAAGTTAGAAGGCTCATGGACTTTAGAACCTATTTAAGTTTTCAGTGTTAAGGTTTGAATATTGAATTAGTTTTCCGTTGCTGCCATAACACATTACCACAAACTTAGTGACTTAAACAACACAAATTTATTATCTTACATTTCTGTAGGTCAGAAGTCAGGCACACATATCCCCAGGCCCAAATTAAGGTCTTGGCAGGCTGCCTTCCTTTCTGGAGGCTCTAGGAGAGGATCTGTTTCCTTGCTCATTTTGATCCTTAGCAGAATTCAGTTCCTCGTAGTACGGAGATCCCTGCTTCTTTGCTGGCTGTCAACTGACGGCCATGCCTAGTTTATAGAGGCTATGTGTACTCATAGCCCCCTTCCCACATTTACAAACACATTAATGACAGGCTGAGTCCTCTCACACCTTTAATCCCTCCCACCTCTTCTTCCTTTTCATCTGTCTGACCCACTCTTCTACCTCCCTCTTTTGGTTTTAAGAGTTCGTGTGACTACATTGGGCCTACATGGATAATTCAGACTAATCTCCCCCATCTGAAAGTCAACTGATTAGAGACCTTAATTCTGTCTTCAACCTTAAGGTAACATAGTCAAAAGTTCCAGGGATTAGGAGGTAGGCACTACCACAGTGTACGAACATATTCTGCCTACCACAGATATACAAACAAATATAAGATAAGAGTATAGGCTTAAGGGGCATGCAGACCTGGGTTTGAGTCTCAGCTCTACATCTTGATAGCTGGGTTACTCAGGATGTGTCTTAACCTCTTTGACATTCAGTTTTCTCTGTGTCAAATAGAAAAAATAATATTACCTGCCTCATAAATTGCCGTGAATATTCAAAGTGATATGATGTGAAAATATGTGGTACACATTAGGAACTCTACTTTACTATCAAAGATAATGATGTGTATTCCTAATGTTCTAAATCTGAGCATCAAACCCAGAGCCCACCTTGGAAGACTTTACCTTTAATAGGATACAAGTGGCCAAGTGTTCTTTTGCTAAAAACCTCAGTTAACCAGCTGGGTTTATAGGGAATGAGAGGAAAGTTAAATCTAAGTGTTTATAATTCATTTATACCTAAATCATTAAGTGCTATTTTAAGGACATTTGATGGCTTGAGGCTTTTAAAATAACTGTAATGCCTTTTACTTAAACAGAAATGCTGCCAAGAGTAAACAAACTCAAATACCATTTGCTTTGAAATTCTTCTCAAACAAATTTGAAGTGGGTTCTAACCTGGCACAATATATTCTTCCATCTGTAATCCCTGCAGGGACAGCCATCCTGAGAAGAAACACCAGCTCTATTTACCGAATGGGGAGTTAGAAACTGGCAGGAATGAGTGCAAAGAAAAGCACCCATTTAATTGGAATGTTTCTTTCTCTATTAGAATTACTTTCTGGATTTCAACTCTTGTAATTGGGAATTATGTTCTAGTTCAATCCATTAGCTAAAAATGTGCTTCTTTTAACTCTCTAAGGGGGAGGAATTTCTCCACAGCATTATAGGTAGAGAACTGCATTTCCTGGAGGTGTTGAGGACCATTTGAGCTTGAAAATTGATGAATATGATGTTATGGCCAAATTGAACTAACTGCCTTTTGATGAGCTTGAGTGCAGCTTGTGACTAACTAGGGAGAGAAGGATTTAACCAGTGTGCGTTTTAAATGAAATGAGGAACCAAGACTCACATCTTAATCAAGTGGAAGAGCCTTCTCCTACCTCCATTCCTCTGCCTTCTTCCTCATCACTGGCACAGTCATATTACATGCAAAGCCAGGCAGCACAAAGCCACAGTGACGTACGCATACTTCGCAGTTTTTGAGAGATGGTTTGTAAAGATCAGCCTATATATTGATATCTGCTTTATGGTTTTTGCCAGAGGGTCAGTCTAGATGGATTGCCAATGAATTTGAGTGAATCCTCACTAATGCCACTGGGAGTGGAGGGCGGCATGAACAGGGAGGCACATGTGATCACAAACACTGGCAGGAAGGGGAAAAAAGAGAACTATACTTGCTTGAAAATAAAGATATTTCCTCAATAATAAAGTAAAATGAGCTTTCTACTTAGATACCTTTCTTGGGTGAGAAGGGGTATGGAGAGGTAGAGTTGAACGTGATGGCACTGATCACTCTCCCAGTCATATAATTTTAAAGCAACATTGCAGTATGATTTTGCAGCCACTAGTGCTAGGATCGAGAAATTCCTAGCTGTCAACAGAGCCCATCAGGCAGGGTTTCCTGAGCTCACAAGACATTCTGGAGACTTGGGGCAACAACCAGGACCAAGTTTCTCCCTTGACTTGTGAGATTTGGATCAAAAATTAGTTTTTAAAATACCAAATAAAAATACGAAGGGAATAGTGATGACGATCAGTGCAGGACTCTTCTAGCACACCATGTGAAAAAGCGTAGTGTTGATGAGCACATTTTCCAGGAAGACACAGGTGTAATGCATGAGAGTGCACTCTATAGTATGCTGGCCAGGAAACCTCAGTCCCCTGAGATTTAATGCTCTAAAAATGGAAAAGATCGAGAGGAGAAAATAGGCTTTCTCTAGCAATTTAGCCAATGGTGTTGCCCGAGAAAGATCTTAAGATCAAAGGCTGAGAAGATTTCAGTCAAGAAAGTTTCTGTGAGTAATTATGACATCATTCTGTAAGCCTGACTGGAGCTTCTATTCTGATAGTTATTAAAAGCAAAGGCATGTGTCTCGCCTGAGACACACACACACACACACACACACACACACACGGCACAGCTGGCTGGAACAACAACATACATAGGGCAGTGAGTTATTTGGGAACCTGTGCCTGAAATGAAGCCAATGACCTCTGTAATTATGCATGGAGGAAGAGGCAAAATTTAGTGCAAAGCAATGCCTAGAATCAATCTGCAAGTAATCTTTAAAGGCTGCCTAGAGATTCAGTCCCTAGGACACTGTGGCCAGAAGCACTTTGTATTTAAAATGAAATGAGTGAGATCAAATGAAATTTTTCAATGAAGCCAGTCACAATTAAACATTTTCAAGAAATTACAGACACCATTATGAAAGAAATACTGTTTGTCAGTCAATTAGGTCATCCGTGAGCAGTACAGCTATCTTTTTTCTCCCTTGGGCCATCCACTCTAGTTTGTTTAGAAAACTAAAGTGAAGATCATGTGAAGCCTCATGTGGACCAGCAAGAATATAGGTGATTGACATTTTGGCGGGGAGGGCAAAGGAACCTTCACATTAACGTGAATTTTAAAATGGTTAAAACAACTTTATTAGGAATTAAACATTGTGATTCAGTTCGATCATCTGTAAAAGGTAGGAAATTGACTTGTGCAAGGTCACACAATAGGTGGCAGAGGTGCTCTTTGCTCCATCCCAAGGCTATGTTGCCAAGAATCTACATTTAACTGCTGCCCAAGTAAATGTTTGTTCTCGGAAGAGAAGGGAATGAACCCATGCAAAGTACCAACTATGTGACTACGTGCCAGCCACTGTGCTAGGTGCATCTCAAACTTTAATGTGCATAGCAATCACTTCAGCACCTTGTGGAAATAGATTCCGATTCTGCTGATCTGAACTTGGCAGGGGAGAGAATCTGCATTTCTAACAAGCTCCCAGGTGATAACCCCTGCTGGTTCAGGGTCTGCACTTAAAAATCGCTGTCATCCCATTTTATGGATGAAGAAACTAAGTCTCAAAGAGTATGGTCACAGTGGTGGTGAATGGTGGGGGAGCTGTGATTTGAAAGTAGGACAGGCTGATTATAAAGTCTTTGACAGTACAGTACACTCTACCGCATTGCCTAAGGCCTTTGACGCTTTCTCCTTGAGAGATACATTTGGATTCCAAACTTAATCAAGGGGCCTGGCACCTTTAAAGTCCTCTTTCTTCTCTATTCAGGACATCTTCTTTGCAGTTAATTGTGCTTACACTTGCGGGTTTTTCTCTTGCTCCTTCAGTTAGACTCATTGGTTTGCCACCCTCGCTGCACCTTGGAACCACCTGGGGAACTCTTTAGACTACCAAGGCCCTGCCCTTAGACCAATTAAACCAGCATTTCTGGAGGTGGGTCTCAGACATGGGCGTTTTATAAGAGCTCCCCATGTGATTCTGATGTGCAACTAGGGTACAGAACCACTAAGTTACAAGATTCGAGGAAACGATTTCTGGAAAATGTAGCCCCAATCCCCCTTTTCATGATTCATAAAAGGTCCATGACATTTAACTAGCCAGTTACCAGCGAGATTCCCAATGAGTTCTTGGTACCATTTCATTTTATGACTGTGAGCTTGGATTGCTCTGAGCTTGCAGTTTATGTAAAGATTGAAATGCTTCTGTATGGATCCTAAGGGTGCAGAGCCTCTGTGGGGACCTGATAAGGAGGGACCAGAGTTGAGAGATACAGCACTATGGACTGGCTTCAGAGCAAAGACCTGTGTTCTAAAGTTCTGATTTATTCACCAGCAAAGGATCTAGGGGGGATATTTAAAAGAATCAAGTTTGCTTTTATTCAATTCAACAAAACTGGCTAGTTAACAAAACGAGAATGTAGGGCAGGGTTGGATTAATGCTATAGAACTCTGAGCAAACCACCGTGGTGGTTCAGGCTGGAACGGGGCTGCTGTGTAGAGATAAGTGCTCCTGGACCGTTTTACACAGTGAATAGCACCACTGCACCAGGGTACATGGCAACCCTGGGCTGAGGTGTGGGAAGAAATGAAAAGAAGATAATCATGAGCCAGAGTCTGCCCTCAGCGAGTAGAGAGGGAAAATTTTTCACTGGTAAGAGTGAGAAAAGACTTTACTTAGAGCAGTAATTCTCAACCCTGGCTGTGCAGTCAAATCACCTGAGGAGCATTTGACACCTACCAGTGCTCAGGCCCCGGCTAAGAGATTCCGATTTAATTGGTCTAGTGTGGCACCATGGGTATTTTAGTTTTTAAAAGTCCTCCAGGTGATTCTAATGCTCAAGCACAGGTGAGAACCACTGGTTTAACTTGTGTTTGCACTGGGCGGAATAGAATGCAGACTGGCAGAGATAGCTGGGAGAAACAGAACAAACAGTGTGGGGCAGTCATTCTCCAATCCAAGTATGATCCCCGACCAGCAGCATCAGTTACCACCTGGGAACATGTTAGAAATGCCCTCAGGCCCCATCCAAACCACCTCAATCAGAAATTCTTGGGGTGGGGCCCAGCAATCTAGAGTCTTAGCAAGCCCTCTGAGTGTGAAGCTCCCTTAAATTTGACTTGGGCTTGAACAGTGTTTATGGCAAAGAAATGCAATGAGGTAAGGCTGGACAACTTGAAAGTAACAGGCGGGTGTCAACTCTCCTGACTGTACCATTGATATGTACAGCAATAGCCAGTGTCCCATAGTGGAATGTACTTCTTTCTGATCTTTCTGTATCTTTCTCGTGTGCTTGAAATTGGAGCATGGATAAAATATATGTCATGCTGGGGCAGAGGACCTCTGGAAGCAGACTCCACTTTGCTGGTAGAAGCTACACTTTTCTACGTAATGGACCCGTTACTGTCTTCAGGTGGTATGAAATGGTAAATGAGACATATAATGTCCCTGCCTCAGGGGGCTTGTATTTTTGTGGGGAGAGCCAGACGAGACAAATACGAACATACATAAATAAAATAATTACAGATCATGACAAGTATAAACCTACTTAAGGTGGCTGAAAGTAGGTTTCTGCCTCACCTCTGAGGAGGTGGCATTTTAGTAGAATCCTGAAGGGCATGAAGGGGCAGTTAGATGGAACAAGTGTAAGGCCTTGAGGCAGGAAAAGGCCTGTCATGTTCTAGGGACTAATGGAAAGCTAGTGTGAGCAAGAGGAAGAGGGGCATTGATGAAATTCAGGAGTTCAGGGGCCACCATGGTAGGAGTTTGCATTTCATTTTACCAGGAAAAGAGCAAAACAGCCTGAAGAAAGATAGGATGGAGGAAGACCTGGTTGTGTTTGTGGGACTGAATGGAGAATGGGGAAGGTTGCAAAGGAGAAGGTAAACAAAATGTCTAGAAATATTTTAAAGTTGTTTCTACCTTGCCCAAATTGAAAGACCATTAGCATTGACCAATTTCATTCAGCGAATTCTTTACTTAAGTTACTCATGCACACTTAAAACTACCATCTTTATAGTGTCCACTGTGGCAGTAAAGTTTAAAAATCATATATAGATAAGTAGATGGTTAGCTAGGAGGCAAAATGGAGGTCTTGAGCTAACACATTCTGTGGTTGAATGCACTTTCCAGCATGACAGGTGCTCAGTGACATGGAAAAGTAATCGCTCTAATTACACCATTTTCTTCTCACTTTCTTTCTGATTATGTAAGGAAATTTGATGATCTGTATATTTTGCCATATTTTCTATTGCATAGATTTTTAAAGTATTTTTTGTTGGAGTCCCTAATATATGTCTAATAACTTTGGTAGTCTCGTTGTTATATATATTTTCATTGACCTGCTGATCTCAGATTTGCTTTCATTTAAAATCATGTGTCATTAATTATGTTGAGTCACCTTTGTGAAGAGTAAATTTAACAGCAAAAAAACAGCATCATCAAGTAATTGAGGGCTTGTTAACTGCTTTCAGCTTGAAGCCAGCAAATGTTGTGAATTACAATAGCCTGGTAAGTAGTCAGGTGCCTTTTGGGGCATTGTCTAAATAGTTTCCTAGGCTGTCTCTGGTTGCTTTTCTGTCTTTGAATACGGGAAAAACTTGTGGGAGACGGGTAATTTTGGAAGCTAAGAAATACTGTACAACCCAATTGCTGTCTAATGTATTGATGCTTTTGCAAATTATTCTTACTTTAGACTTGCTGACAAACACTGGAATCCTGGCTTCTAGGCTGGACTTTTCCAATAACTTATTCTGTGACTTTTATGAAGTCACTTCCCCTTCCTGAACTTTATTTTCCTTATGTTTTAAGACAAAGAGGCTGCAATAAATTATCTCTAAAGAAATTTTGTTTGAAATAACATAGAGGATTGCATCGTATCACTTGTCATATTATTAAATATTCCGGTAGCTGTTTTATGAAACCAATGTTATATCTATTGATAGAACTTTTATAGAGTAAACCGAGAACTGGCCTTTCTACACATAGGAAAGATAAATGATTAACTTCTCTAATTAAGAATACATTTAAAAGATACATTACATTGGAATTGTTTTTTATTTTATTAAAGATTAAGGTTTGCTATACATTGGTGCTTTCTTTACCTCTAGTTAGAAATGAGAATACTATATTTCTGTGAACATGAGTACCTTAGGCCAGGTCAGCAGGCTTAGACTCTATCAAACTCTCTTACCGTGACTGTGTCCTGATACTGTCCTTGACCTTGGTGATTGATGAGAAGCCTAGAGAAGATCAGGAATGGTTCAGCAGCAGTCCAGCAGTGCTGCTGAGAAACCAAGCCTAGGTGCAGGCTTGCCTGTGTAATGATTAGTCAACAGAACACCTTTTGTAATGGAAACTAGCTCTTTCATATAGTGTGCTCATACCTATCATCCTACCACTAAAATCACTTACTCTTGTTACCTCTGTGTCTGAGTATGCCACCCGTTAGTGTCTGTGTGCCTGTGGATGCGTGGATCTGCACGTGTGCACTTGTTTTTTCTTACTCTGTACTGCTCCTATGGGACTTTGGAGTCTTGAGTGGGTAGGCTGTGTGATCAAGGCTGGCAGCACTGGCTATGTGGGCAAAATTTCCTCCCAGAGGCCTACTCCTTGGGAGCTGTTTTCACGTAGCTCCTGGATCCAGAAATCAACTATGAGCCACTTTTGCCATTTTATCTGCCTTGAAGAGTCAAATTGAACCTCTGAAACGGGAGGAAGCTTTGTATAAATCTAACGTCTACCTAATTACTGGAATTTTTTGTCCATCTTCAAGATTGGATAAATATATTGTTGGGAAGGACAACAGGAATGATTGAATGAAATGTGGACAAATGGTTTAAATGAACAGAGGCAGAAGTGGTTGTCAGAAGATATAGGTCGTTTGCAAGAAACGAATGCACTAGAAGCGGGGACTGTCAGAAAACATCTAGGAAAAGAAGAATCCCATTCTTTTTGTTCTGTTTTATGAGCTGGCTTCTTTGCAAGCCTCCTTTCTCCTTCCTAGAGCTGGTACCCCTTGGAAGCATGTCATCCTCGTCACTTTCTTAGAGAAGTAGAGCAAAACTACCCACTGCCTTAGTGCTGGGGTCCTGGGAAGTCCCCTTTCATTCCTGCTGCTGTTAACTGTGCATACAGCCACCCTCTTACTTGAGGGAGCCATGAGAATAAGTAAATTTGATATAACAGTTTTATTTTTTTATCCAAAATATCCTCAAGTTCAGAAATCTTAAGAGACGCAAGTGAGGCATTGCCTATACAATGCCACTTCCTGTTAAAAAAAAAAATCCAAAATGTTTCTAGCTATTTGTCAACATAACACCAGTCTACTGTTAGATTGACTATTCTTTTTTTCTGTTTACTTGAATTGACTGATGTTTGAGGCATTGAGTAGAGACAGCCTGAGACCCAAAGCTGACCCATTAACTCCCAGATGTTCATGATTTCCAAGGAAATGTTCTGTGCCTGTGGTTATTACTCAGATGGCTCCTTAAATGTTCTCATCTTGGCACCTTTTGCACTTGCTAAATTCAATTTGAAGGAAGAACAGGAGAGAGAGAGACAGAGTTTTGTGGAAAACAATTATCCTGTACTTTTGTGACCTTCATGCTTTCCCCATTGTGATGAATTTTTAGGTTAGCTCTTGTATCAGTCAGCATGTCGCTTTCACTAGAATTTTGTTGTATGTTACAGATAACCAGTTGTATCTAATTAAACAATAATGATGGCAGTGCAAGGCATTTTCTGGGAATTAATGGCCAGCTGGGAAAAGCTGATGGCTGGAGAGTCAGCCAAAGGCTATTAGCTTCGGTCCACCATTAATCTCCAGAAATGCCCATTTGTGACATCATTGTTGGTATTGAACAATGAAAATGGAAGACAATTTACTGATATTTGTCACGAACTTCTGAATAGCAAGTTTTTTCTACATTGTCCAAAAGTCATTCTCTTTTATCCTCCAATTGCCCTTTGATCTTAAAATGTTTCCTATATAGCAGTATATAAAAATGTAATTCTCAGTGTCCATATAATTAGGGGTACTTCTTTTTTTAAGAATTCCAATTTTGGGAGTTTTCTTTAAATATTTTGGATGGTAAAACCAGGATTTGTCTTCAGCTGTGATGCTGGAATTTGATGTGTCTATATTATCATAACTATCTGCTTATGGCAGGAAGCGGTTGCAAATGTTTTGAATAGCAGCTGTTGCTAGCAAAGATGTGCATTCAACAACAAGATTCTAAGAAGTTATAGTCACATTCCTAGTAGATGAAGGGAACTCTCTGCCAGGAAGAGCTGTAGTGGGGTGTATATATAATATTTTTGATTTCTGCTGCTGAATGCTAGAGGAAAATAGAGAACTGACTAAAATATTCATCACCTTCTTGCATAATTTAATGACTTATAAAGGAAGACAACAATTCCACATACAGGCAATCTATCAAGAACTTATTCTAAACTCATAATACTAATTTAGAAGTTATGTTGGTTTTTATGCTTTTTTCCCCCAACCTGAAAGAAAGTTCTTAAAGCCCATTAAGATCGCAGCCAATGAGTTAGGAATGTATTGCCAAACGTAAAAGCTTCAGATGCCATGTAAATTCCGCCATAATCTGTTTATGTTTTACAAACACCATGGCATTATTCTCCCAATAAGAAATTTGCTGGTGGTATTAGTCCTCCTAAACGCATGTTAAGTGCATGCATTTGGGGGAGTAGAATGAGTCAGCATGTCATTAATCACAGCTTTGGAGGCACTGACTCACTTCTGGTGAAATGGAATGGCCTCATTGGAAAGGGTGTGAAAAAGAAAAAAAATCCATTCTGGGGTAAGTTCCCTGTTTCTGCTAATGCAGATCAAATTTTCACCTACTTTCAGACTAAAGAATGTATCAGTGAACCCTATAAAAGCAGACATACTGTTTTTGCAGGCAAAAAACACTGGTGATATACAATCCTGCTTGGGAAACACAAAGGGCCTAGAAAGAAAATGTGGGCTGAGAGGAGCCTGGTGTGTATCAAAAGCTAAAATTAGTACACCAGGCCCAGCTCTTCCACAATCCAACAAGGTCTTTGTTCCGGTGTTGATTATTAGGCTCCCAACTGGAATCTTTTGTCTTCATTAAGTGGTTTTGAACATCTGAAGATTAGTTGCAACAGCCCCCGTTCTCTTTGGAAATCAAAAAGTAAAGAACAGGCTGGGTGCTGTGGCTCACACCTGTAATCCTAGCACTTTGGGAGGCCAAGGCATGAGAATTGCTTGAGCTCAGCAGTTCCAGACCAGCCTGAGCTTGACCAAGACCTGGTCTCTACAAAAAATAGAAAAATTAGCCAGGCCTGGTGTTGCACGCATGTAGTCCCAGCTCCTCGGGAGGCTGAGGCAGGAGGATTGTTTGAGCCCAGGAGTTTGAAGTTGCAGTGAGCTATCATGGTGAGACTGCACTATAGCCTAGGGATGATAGAGCAAGACCCTGTCTCAAAAAAAAAAAAAAAAAAAAAAGAACAGCATCCTTGATTCTTCTGTCTGACTCAGTATATACTGCTTGGAAGTCAGGCCCTCACCAGGAGCAGAGCAAGAAAAGAAACAAAAGCTAATTAACTGATAATTGGCGGAGATTAGCCAGTTTCATCTGTAAATATTTACATTGTATCTCAAATTGAAACCTGTGAGCTCTACATGGCGTTTATTTAGATACAACATGGATATCAATGCTAAAATATTTTATTGAACTTTGGGTATGATTTAACACGGTTAAATTTTCATAGTGTGAGCAATAGAAGTATATATAGTCGAGTAGCTATTCCCAGGGCTTTAGTATTTTAAACTAAACCCGTTAAAATAAAATTGCTAAGCTATTAGATGTTTTTCTTAGGAATGTTGTTTCTTTAGTCTTTCCTGGGAGTAGATTTGATTTAAGACATTCGCTGCTTTTCTGAAGCTCTAACTTGAGTTCATTTTGTTATGTGGTGACCACAGTTCTGGATGACGCCCCCCCTGGCACACAGGAATACATTATGTTACGGCAAGATTCCATCCAATCTGCGGAATTAAAGAAAAAAGAGTCCCCCTTTCGTGCTAAGTGTCACGAAATCTTCTGCTGCCCGCTGAAGCAAGTACACCACAAAGAGAACACAGAGCCCGAAGGTTTGTGCACGACGGACGCGCGTTTTGCTTGTTTTCTCTCATTCTTTCTTTCTCTTTCTTTTGGACTGTGCATTGCCCTCTGGTGTGCTATGTGTTGTTCGGCCTCTCCCATAGCTAGGAGGCTCCCCGGCTGGCTGGTGGATGTGTTATGCAGTCTCAGATGGGACACTGTATAATACAGTCATCTCTGGCACAGCGTGTAGCGTCCTCCTGCTTTTCGCAGCTGAAACATTTTCAGTTAATGTCATTATACTGCCCAGTTTGGGATGCCTAAGTTGCTTGCTTCTATAGCCAACATCCGGCCAAGTCCGCTCCCATCACCTTGCATTCCTGAAGCAGCAGTCAGCTGATGAATGACACTTCTAAAATGAAATAATGAGAAGATTGTTTCAATTTTTAAAAACTCTCCTCCACTCCATAAAGCTTCTGCATTGCTCTTGAAGAATGCTCATGATCTACTCAGTTCGCTGAACAGTCCCAGACTTCCTATATAATGCACGCCCGGTTGCACTTTGCCATAGTGAAATGCATGCCTCCAGGAAACTATGAGTAGTTTGTCTTTTCTTTTCAGCTCAAGTACAGGTTTGGACAACTCTACTTGCTGTTACTTAAACTGAGGTTAATAAGGTATTCATTACACTCAATATCACACATCTGTCTCTAAAGTTGCTTGTCTGGCCAGAAAGAATATTTATTCGTTTTCCCACCTTTTTTACATATGGTATATTGAACAGGAATACTTTTCACATTACAAATAAAATATGGTAAACACATTTCAACTTTCAAAATAACATTTGGGAATTATAATGTGTACATTAATTAAATACTTGTTGAAAAACAGCCCATCTTTCCCTCATATCAAATACTATTGATGCAGTTTACCAATGAATAACATTGGAAGTGACAAAATTCACCTGTCCTTTGGCAGTGGTCATACACTTTCAAATGAATAGTTCTTGTGTAATTTCTAAGAGCAACCTTGTTCCTATTTCAAGTTGCCCTTTTGCAACATTATGAGAATTCTCATTACAACTGTCCCAACCTGGAAAAGACTGCTGTGTGGGTTTAAATTTTCTTCTGTAAAAAAATTACTCTGAACAGACTCTAGTGCATAGTTTTGGAAGCAAAATTTTACATCTGAAAGATTTCCCTTCTCTTCCTTCCAAATAGAGTTTTAAATGTTCATTAACAGAAAACAAGAAGCCTACATGTGTCCACGTTTAATTCTATTTCAGCAATAAAGTAGAGCATTCGAATTTATTTTCTACCTCTAATTTTTGTATCCAAACTATCCACTTTGTGTGTGAGTTCTGATGTCAACATTTATTCATCAGGAGGTATAAATTGTGACCCTTTTACAGTGAGTAAAATCAATCTTTTAGCTGTTTAGTAGGGAAGATACTAACTTGATTTTATACTTTAATGAAAAAAGTTTAACCAGTGACAATTACTTTACTATATACAATTCATTCCAATATTTTCTGCTTTCTTTTCTCTAAAATTATGTAAATACACACACACACACACACACACACACACACACACAGATACTGTTTTGTTCTTGCAAATCAGCCTAAAAAACAAAATGTGGTTTGGTTAAGAAAAAATAGGCCATTTAAGAAGCAGCTGGTTAAATTTAGTCAAGCAATTGGTTAAAAAATTAAAATTGTTTTAACAACACTTCAGATTAAAAAACAGTCGAATAACTAAAGACCCTATCTCTTTTGTTATTACATATAATTTTGATGTGATCTATTAATTTTTGAGTACCATCTGGAGTGTATTGTGAATACTGTTGTGAATGTTTTCAGATATAAAGAATTCTTCAGAGAATGGGTAGCAGTTAAACTCTCTTCTACAAGGTTTGGATAGTTTTTAATCTGTCATTTTATCCACATATTGAGTGGCTGCCATTGTGTTTAACGTGGCTGTCATTCTTTCACTTGTATACTTTGATGATGGACCTTGCCTTCTTCCAGATTGGAGATTTCCTTTAGTCTTACCTTCCTGTCGGGTCCTCCTGCCAGGATAGTGAAGCCAGTATTTCCCTCCTTATTCCTATGAATTATTTGTAAATAGTATTACACTCATTAGAGGTTTTCTGGGATGACTTTTTAATACTATTTACAGTTATACTGTACCCTTTGAAACAAAGGCCCAGAAGCTAATGGTGAAACTAGACCTTAAAATGAAAACACTTGATCTCTGTAGAAATTAAAAGAATGCAGAAGACCTTAGATGGGGACAAAAGAAAGCATGCTGTGGAATAGATCTTGGATAAATAAGGAAATAATGCCAAGAAATTCATATGCTTACTTCATGTAGGATACCGAAGCTCTTCATTTCCAAGAGGTGAGGTAACTGTGAGTTTGGAAGGGTTCAATGGCCATTGTGGCAACTTGGAAAATTTTTGCAAGACTAGTTTTTAAATGCTGTAAGGTATAGTCTTCAGTTCTCTCTTAAATTTATTGTAACATTTTATTATAATTAGTGGAAATAAAAGACCTCTTTATTACAAATGGATAGTATCTTAGATCTAAACTATGTCCATACATTGAAATGTTTTATTGTCATGTGAAGCATTTTGAAGAGATATTCCTTCTCATGGTCTCTGTGCCAAAGCATGAGATTTTCATTGACCTTGGCTGTGGATGCCCACCAATTCCACAGCATGTGAAGGCTATGGACAGGATGGTTAAGCTATCCATTGTTTGGTCTGACAATGCCGACATGCCAGTTTGACCTCTTCTGATTGTTTGTTATACAATGTTGAAAACTCCCATGTGAAAAATGAAAAAAAAAATTTAAATTGAGGGTAAATACAAGTTTGAACTGTATAAGTTTTAGAAATGATTAAACTAGATCAAAGATTTATGTGTATTATGATACAGTTGGAATTAATTTGCTTTTTCTTTACTGAATTGATAAAATCAACTATTTTTGTATTAATATAGATAAAGCCTTGGTGTTTCTTTTGATTGGCCACTGTTTGTAAGGGCCGGGTTATTTCCATAGTTTACTACCACTTGAAATTTGGTACAGGTAATTAATTTAACACTGTTTACAGCCATCTATCTTCATAAAGACATTTTTGTATCATGTCCAGGGTCCTCAGAATCCATGTAAAACAGTACATAGAGGGACTGAAAGACCTCACAAGCTTTTCAGGATACACTAAGGCCTGATTACACTTTGCCAAAACCAGGTTTCTATTTAAGAACATCCAATTCCAAAACAAATTCTTTAATCTGTTCCAAATACTTGTGATTTTCAGTGATGTGATTATTTCCATAAAAACCACTTATAATACAGTCTTATGTGAGTACTGGAATTTGGCTGAAGAAACACACATAAGTATCTGAGAGTCTAATTTGGCCCAGTACCAGCAATGTTCTTTGTTAAAAAGCCACATAGAGAGTGGAGATCATTACCAAAATCTTTTTCTTACTGTTCCAGGAGTCTTTTGGCAAGAGGTACTATTAATATAATCTTCACAGCTTTATTCTTTTGTTAACTTTTCCTTTCTATGCCATGTGTGCCAAACTGAAATCACAGATTTAGAGTAACTCCTGGAAGCCAATCTCTTATCAGCATAGTTGCTGCTTCCCAAGTGCCACTTACTGGGCTTTTACTGATGTTTGAAGATTATTAAAAAGAGCCACACCAAAATGTGCATGCTTGTGAGTAGATAGTATTGAAAAATCTACAGAGAAAAATAAATCATGGATTCCCAGTGTTTGGTTTTAGGACTGAAAATTTCGATTACAATAGTAATTTGAAGGAGTTAACACAATATCGGAAAATATTATAGAGCTCAGTGATTTGTCACTGTCTTCTAATCAGGCATTTGGCCTCTTTTCTGTAGTCCTGTTTTCATGTGATTTTTAAAAAGTACACACACACACACACACACCATCTCCCTCAGGACATCTGTAACCTTTTTATTCAGAGAGGCATCCAACCATAGTGGCTGTGGTTGGAAGAGAAGAGAATCTGTGCTCGAGACTGGTGGCGAAGTATGGCAGCTTTCACCAACCAAGAGAAAGCAAAATTACATGCTAAACGTTAAAGGAGTATATTTGCCACTAACATATGTCTGTTACTCTGATAATGCCTTGATTATCCCAGAAAGAGCATGTCACCATGAATGTCAGTCTTGCTTAAATGATAGGAGAGGAAGAAGGTAAAATAATATTATGGAACATACTGAGGGAAATGTTTTTCTTTTCGTCTTCATTTTTTTTTTCAACCTTGTCTCCTGTTGTTTATCTACTAAGTAAAGTATCACAAGAATGGAAAAACAAGCACCACATGAACTCACCATCAAATTGGCATTAACTGTTTACTTTCCTCATCTTAATACTAATTTTCCTTTTGAGAAAAATGGGTCAGTATTAATTTGAATTAATAGTTAAATAAAACTAAACTACTATTATTAAATCTTTTTGTCACTAAGCTAGAATTGGGTAATAACTTCTGATGCTTGACACCTGAAAATGTTCAAACTGGGTTCCGTGTCTGTCCCCTTGAGGATAAGAATTGAGGGGATATTCCTATTCTATTAGATAAACATGGGGCCATGTGTTCAGGTGACTGAATAGATAAAAAGACTTTAATCTTTTTATTTCAAAGTAACTATGACTTAGGGTCACCCTGCCTCTGATTTATGACCTGAAGAATGACAAAACAACACCAGAGTTTTCTTTGCTCATTGAAGCAAATGGCAGCTTAATTGCAGAGTCACAAGAAAAATAAAAATATTGGTCCAAATTAAAGTTAGAAATCGGAAGGCTTTGGTAATTAGCAGTGAGTAAACACCATTGTTTAAACACCCCACAAAGTGTTTAAATCTGTTTCTCTTGGTTACGGGTTAATTTATTTCTTAGAAGACAACTTGTTATGTCCTAATAACATTAGGAAACCAGCAATGGCACTGAAACCCCTTCTGTCTTCTCTCCTATTTCCCCCACCTTATGGCAGCAAACACAAAATTAAGTCATATTTTGGGGATGGTTTCTACTCTGTGGAAAACTGAGTCTAATCAAGGAGGTATATGTAGCAGCCAATATGCATCTCAATTCGTCTATGGGCTGGCTTTTACAGTAGAGACTAATAACCATTCATTTGTTGAAAATATGATTCACTTTTTAAAAGCAACAGGACTCCCCTCTCCTTTGAGCGTAGATGTTCCCATTGTGGTGGTGATGCTGTTTTCTTGAGACAAAGTAGTCTTTCCCTTGCAACCTTTTGAATTAGATGGCCCTTAGTTAATATTGGGGGCAGATATTTCTCCTGTGTAAAGCCAGCATTGATGACCTGTTTGAGGCATTTATGCTTAAAATTATGCTGCTCCGGGAAAGTGCTCTGAAAGGTCTACTGGATGAATGACAGTATATGGATGGAGGTGGTTTTGATTTTAAAATTTCTAAATCAAAGTATGATACTTGAAAAATCTGGAAATTATCTATCCATATGGGTGCTGTCTCCTTCAGAGCCATTTTATCAGGGATCATGTTGCCAACATGCTCCTAGGCTCTCATGTCTCAGCAACTCCTCTTGGTTTTATTCTCTTCCCAGCCAGTTGATAAACCACTTAAGGAAATCTGTCCTGTCCCGGCATGATATGACCCATCTAGACTATGTTCCATGTTGATAAAAGCATAACCTGGATGACTTTTAGCTGATTCCCCAAATCAAGATGAACCCTAATGTATGAAAGTCTGCCTCTGTTAAGGAGATACCCAAGAATGTGCTGCTGCCTCTGCTCCAATTTTCACCCTGTCTTTTGTGTTAAATGACAACTCATTTGTATGGTTGAAGAGAATTCAGGAATGAACTATAATCTCTTTCACAGATTCTTAAGTGATCATCAGATCAATGTTTTCCAATTATGTTTCATGAAACGCTGATCATACAAGATATCTTCATGAAAAGACAGATTCTCCAGTCAAATACATATTTCCCAAATGACACACTACTCTTAGAGAGTCACAATGCATATGAGTATATTAAAGGTTTTGAAGAGTCTTGCAGATAAGGAAGCTATCTTACCTTGGACAATTCAGTGGTAAACAACATCTTCCAGCTACAGGGCCCTTTTTACTCATAACACTGATCAATATCCCACAAGTAACACTTTAGGAAAGGCCATGCTGGCCCCACTGAGCAGTGTATTCTCATCAAAGATGGGCTTTCACCACTAGCACACTTCGGAAAATGATTGCCGTTCCCTTCCTCTCTGACTTACACCTACATCTTTAGGGAAATGCTACTTAAAGTGTGGACCATGGGCCTGAAATTCTTTGTTACCAGTCCAGGACTAGATAAGGAGCTTATGCCAGAAAGTAAATCAATGCACTGCTTTTTTCATTAAGAAAGTATTGCTCTCTTGCTGTGGAAAATAATGTCAGCTGAACTAAATAAAAGATATGCTTAGTGACATAAACACGGACCAATGCTAGGTCTGTGGCCCATGCTTTAAGAAACACTTTTAGATTAGCGATTTCCAAATGTGTGTGCACATCAGAATCACCTGAGGACCTTTTAAATAATATCGATGCCTGAGCTCAGTGTCAGACCAAAACCAATCAACAAACCAAACCAAAAAAATCCCTGTGAAATTACTTGTGGCAGAGGCTCAACATGGGTACAGTTTTGAAATCTCCCCAGGTGATTCTAATGTGCTAACAGGGTTAGAATCACTGCCTTAGAAAATAATCACCTTGGCATAAGGTCTGCTGACTGATGGCAGCTGTTAATTCAGAAATCTTATGCTGATTGCATGGGCCTCTTGAAGAGGTGCCCTGTGATTAGAGGGCCCAGCTAGACAGGCAGCACTTACATGACCTTTAGAACTTGTGGCCATGTAAGGTATTTATCTTTGCCACCAGACACCCTCCCCCCACCAATACACACACCTAAGTTCCCTGCTTCTTTGCCACTTTAGAAAAATAATCAGGTTTCTCCATAGGAGCGTGGTAATCTGCCACCTTGTGACCAACATCCTTTCTTGCAAGCAATTGTTGCAACACTTTTTATGCTCTTAGACTGATGGATTCAGCTTGCAAATGTGGGTGGAAGAGTTTCTCGGGACCTATGTATTAATATAAGTGCACTTAGAGAAGGTGGAGAAGGAGAAAAGGGGTGTTTCAATATGCCAGAAAAGTACTGCCACTTCTTTACTTGATGACACTGCTCTAGAGTGATATTGCAAAGCTTGACTCAAACTGCTCATGGCTTGGATATCTGTCCCTGAGTTATACCAGAGTTTGTCATCACTGAGGCATTACCCTCCTATCATTTAGACATAATCAGCTACTGCAGCATAAAATTATTATAGCATCATGTGTGTGAAAACTGACTTCGATATGATTGGGAGGCTTTAATTGCTATCCATGTTTATAAATCACTCCTAGCATTCTAAATTACGTTGATTCACGTATTCATTTGTTATATTCTACAGAATTTCTTAGTGTGCTTGAGAATAAACAGCTTGAATAATGCCCACTGGGAAAGTGTTAAACAAGAGACATTACATCCTGCATTTTATCAACACTTACCCTTGTCTTGCCTCACAGCCAATATCCACACTTACAACAACACATGAAAATCACTTGTCCACTTCCACCATGTGCTAGCAGATTTCTACTTATAAGCCCCAGCTATTTTAAGATATATATTCTCAGAACAGCTCCAGGACAATCTTCAAGCATGTCCAACTTTGGAACCAACAAGTATACATTGGTTCAAAGACTAGATCTACAAAGGGGAAAAGGAAGAGAGCACAATTCCACTGGGCCACTTCTACATCCAGTGAGAGCATTGTGCATAGCCCCTTAGAGGCACAATCACAAAACCCTGTCAGATAGGGGTTGCTACCATCATTGCACAGATGAGCAAAGGAAGATGCAGAAAGCTTAAGTCACTTCCCCAATAAATGGTAGGATTTAATTTGAACCTAGTTTTGCTGGCTTCCAAAGCCTATGCCCTTTCCCCTCCATGACTTCTCCGCAAAGAAAGTGTAGAATGGTTAGTGAATAATTAAATTCAATTTGAATGCAATAGAACTGTTCCTAGATAAAAGACTTGCCTACTCTCCTTTCTTTAAGGCAGGGGATGCTCCTCTCCACCTATAAAGGTAGAAATGAGGAAATGTCATTTTTAAATATTAAAAAGCTGATTTTTTTGCTTAAATTTTCCCAGTTCAATAAAGTCACCACCATTGATGGGAGTGTTATTAAGATTTGCCCTGAGTACTTACCCAGTCCCATAGGATTAGATATTACTTAAACTTCTGGATATTAGCAATGAATTCTCTTTCATCAGTTGTGGGAACCCTACTCTCTAGCCTAAGGCAATTAATAATTGGAACAATGATAGGCAATTTTCCAGAACTTAGTATGTGCTGTAGGGGTAGAAAGGGGGTGATCCCTTTCCTCCCCATCATAATGGGTCATGGCCAATACCCCTATAACAAAAACCAGGTTAACAGGAGAAAAGCATAACGAATTTATTGTTATTATATGCACACATGCACAGGAGTCATTCAAAATATGAACTCAAAGAGGGGCCAGATGGTTGAGGCTTAATGCCCTCTTCATAGGGGAGGCAGGGTATAGGAGTAATTGATTTTCAGCGGAAACGATAGGTCTAAAGCTCAGATGATGGTTCACGGGAGCAAAGGTTGTCTTATTACAGTTTCTTAGGTGATCTCTTGGAGCTGCCCTCAGAAGAGTCTGTGAAAAGTCTGTCTCTCTGGGCCTGGTGATGCGTCCCAGTCTCTTTTCCAGTGATTGAGCTTTCCTGGTTATTTGATGAGATCCCTAGGGAGGGGTCTTAAAGACAATTGTATATCTTTTGGGAAGAAACTTTCTTGTTCAGGTAAGGAAATTACAGAGAGAGTCCCTTCCTTCATTTGGGGGTGGGGCAGGGGAAGACAACGTTAGAAGGATCTTGATTCTGAGGCAGCTTCTCAGGGTTTTCAGCATGTCCAAAGTGCCACTCTTTGGGTTATAGCTTTCTGAGCCCCAACAATTCCAAGCACTTTACCTAACATTAATTCTCACAACAATCCTTGGAGATAAGAAGGCAGATATTTTTTTTTCTCCCCATTTTATGGCTAGGGAAACCAAGACTCAGGTGAAATAACTTGTCCAATGTCACCAGGTGGGAAATGGTAATGCCAATATTCAGATGCAGCTTGTCTCCAAAGTCTTTCAGTTACAGGAGAATGTGTCTCATACCAAGGGTGGCCCCAAAAGGAGCTCCCACTTTTTTCTCTAGTTACACCGGTGACTTCTGATTGAAACACATTGTCTGATCTACCAAGTAACCAGAGGTGGAGGAACCTTGTGCCTGCTGTTGGAAAAAACAATAAATTAAAGAGGCGGCTTGTTATTGAGAAAAAAGAGAAATAGCCAGATTTAATTTTAAAATATTTTCAGGGCCAATTCTCATCAAATTTGACTTGGTCAAAATGCTTTACAGACTGCAGTGTCAGAGTTGAGATTTATTCACTGTGCTGCTGTAAGCTTCTCAGCTGCAGAGCAGCATTTGATCACCTCAGGCCAATTGACCTTCCACCTCAAAACCTTGTCTCACAAAATATTATCTAGTGACCTAAGTCCCTGGATGACAAAACCTTCATTACGTAGTGAGCAGGGACTTAAGTAAGGCACATGAGGAAAAAGTCCTGCCAAACTGGGTTGGGTCACTGTCAAGATAATTGTTCTTTGTGACTTTCACAAGGAGCAGGATTGCATGCAATGGTCCATTTCCCTCCAAAAGCATGACAAAGGAGGTCCCAGGAATTTTCATTATATGTTATGTGCAGGAAATTATACACTGATTCTTAGATATCAATTTTTAGCATCTTTTATGTGCAAGGTACTTTAGGTTTATTATTGCTGTTTGTCCCAACCACCTGATAAGGTTGGTGTCTTCAGTCTTGAAGGGCATAATAGGGAGACTGGAGTGGAGAGATGGGAAATAACTTGTTCAAGCCACAGAGCTAATTGGTGTCTTAATTGGGATTTGAAGGCAAGTCCGTTTAGCTCCCAAGCCTGATCTCTTCAGCATCCTCTTCTGCCTGAGCTCCTCCTGTACCCTGACTCCTCCTTTCATGCATAAGACATGAGAAAAGAGCTCAGCACCATCTTACCCACTGCTGGTGAGAGCTAATCTTTAGCTGAAAACTGTAGCACTATCTTTGACCTCTCAGCAGAGTGCGCTTACCCAATACACCCAACAGGGGACTCCCTTTGTGTGTTCCCCACATCCTGGTTTAAATGTTGGACTACCCAGTAGGCAAGGGATGAAATTGCAGCATTCCTGAGATTTGTCACGTGTTCCTTCCCTTTGTTCCTTAAATGAACATTTACTCGCTGCAAGTTATTTTTCCTGCAATGTTTGTTTAAATGGAGTAATGCTTCAAATCCCTAGTTTAGCTTATAGAACTACTAGGCCTTAAAGCTGCCTTAACTGATTCTGCCATGTGCTGCCTCTCCAAGAAAAGGGAAGGGGTGATGTAGAGTTCTGCAAATGCCATGTTTCTGAAGTGGGATCCACACAGGTAGAGAAGGACTGTTTTAGGTCATCCAGATTTGGGCACTCCCAGTGAGAGCTCAGGAGTTCCATTCTTGCTCTGGACTTTGGGGCCCACCTTGGATTGTAGTCATCTTGTTTACTGAAAGGGGTGGCCCCCTTTTTAGGATAGTCTGTCCACAAATACAAGGAGATTATGGGGACTAACACATCCACATTCGGATTATTTTCTCTTTCTGTCTCTCTCTTCTTGTGTGAGCAAAGGTGACTTCCCCTGAATTAAAGCAGACCCTTCACAGAGAACCTCAGTGGAGTAGGAGCTGTCTCAATTGAACTCTACCAGAGACCTACCATTGCCCTCATGGTGGCACAGTTGATTCTGTCCCTTCCAGAAGCAAAAAACACTGGGACAAGGGAAGTGTGTCCCTTTGTGGTCGCTAGTTGCCATTCAAAGAAGGTGTGGACACACACACACACACACAGAAATGAACACACACCCCATTTAAAATACTTTATTGGGGGAAAAAAAAAACACAAGCAGAGGAGTAGTAGAGCTCACATGGTCCCTCTACTGGAATCCTTTCTAGGATACATACAGCCCAGCAAATCCCAGACTAATTATAGGCCTCTACGGGATAATGTGGGCTCAAGCAAGCCATTCATACAGGAGGACATTTGTCTCGCAGGCTGCCTCAGGCTGTGAGCAAAATCTGGTTCTTTGCAAGCAACAAGGAAGGAACAAAGGGCATTTCAAAAAGCCACCCAGTAACTTTTCTCTTGTGTTCCTTTTTCAGCCATTTTTCCTCTGTAATCACTTGATTTTTCTCTGAGATGGTAGCATTTTGGATCCATTTTAGAAGATGCATGAACTAAATCGGTAAATCTCTAATTGGCATGCATGGTTAGCTGTTCACTTAGTGGATAATTGGTTAAATATACCCAGAATATTTAGTGAGGGAGGTAAAATGAAAATCCCCAAAGCAAATCAGAATAGTTTGGGAACCTTTTCCTCTAGTGCAGCTTTTTCTTTGGGAACGGCTATTGATGTATTAAAAGAGATCGATCTCCCTTCCCAATCAGGATTCCATTTACACATACAGCCTTTATTGCATCCCTACCGAATACAGTTTTATTAAATAGATACCACAAGCATAACACAGTATCTGGTGAGAGTAACTGCTCAATAAATATTTATCATTACAAATAACTTATTCATTTAACACATTTTGATATTCCAAGTTCAATGGGTCATTTGCCTTAATTCCAGGCAGCAAGTGAAAATGTTTCTAAGCACCATTAGCAGAATTTATGTATTTTTCAACAGATATTTATTATCTTGTGCAAGCCAGGAATTATGGTGGTTACTAGGCATAGCATGACAAGAGAGATACTATCTCTGCCCTCAAGGAGGAATTCAAGACTGGCAGGAAAAGGCAGACTTAAAACTAGTTGATTGGTAAGATTGTGTTACATTTAAAATCATTCTAAAACATAGTGGCTTAAATCACCAACACATTTTTAATTTCTCTTAGGCTATAGGTTGGCTAGTGGGTTCTGCTAATCTAGGCTGGGCATTGCTGATCTTGCTTGGGCTCAGTCGTACATTTGTGGTCAGCTGATAAGCCAGGGTGGGACTGACTGTTCTAGGATGAGTTTATGGAGGACAACTCAGCTTTCTTTCACATGTCTCTCACTCAAGTCCCATGAATCCATTTTTATATATTTTTCATTCATTCATTCACTCAACACTTAATGAGCAACTTTTCTGTGCATCAGGCACTACATGGCCTTCCCTTTCAAATGCTCAGGAATGATTTGTAGGCTGTTAAGAGACATTTAAAACGTATCAGCCTGTGGCCAGTATTAAAACCATGAGACACCTAGGAAGAAGAGAGTAGGTAGAGAAGCAAGCCCTGTGGCACACCAGCATTTTAAGGTGCTGTAGAGGAATAGGGACTCCTCAGAAGGGAAAGAAGGAAAACTGAGAGAATGGGGTGCTAAGGAAGCCAAGGGAGGACTGGGCTTCAGAAAGGGGGGGGATCAGTAGAGCAGAATGCAGTAAGGAGGTGCTAATTCAATGCAAGCCTTTCATATATCCCTTTTAACATCTAGGCTTTGAAGTTCAATTTGTTTCAAGGTAGAACAGATGTCCCTCCACCACTCACACCCTTGGGAATAACTGGCATATATCACTGAAATGGTTAATACTGTCAAACTGCTACAGAAAGAGTAGGTCTTTGTAAAGATATCATTGATTTTTCTTCTCCGTGATGCACCTAAAGTTTAAGTCTTTGCCAAGACCAATTTATTCTTTTGTCGTTTGTCCTTTTGTAGTTAAGCTTGCTCAATATTTTTCTCTGTAACCTAAAAATATTGGATCACTAGGAATTAAAATTAAAATTAAATCACCTCTCAGTATTTTAAAACTGACATACTTTGGAGCCATATTATTATGCTGCAATCAAGGATGACATTATGTGAGTTACCAATAATGCAAGTTGTCTGCCAACTTTACAAACATGTGCACTCTTTCTAGACTGTAGAAATTGATTCCTTGTCTACCAGTGAAGGTTTCTTGCTGAATCAAAGAGCTAATGTTTAAAAAGAACAAATACACAGTTGCGTGGTGAAGAACTGTTGAGATATAGGGTATATATAATTGAGCTGAGTTTTCATCTAGGATTTGCACATTTTCCTATGCAAAATTAGATGAAAGTTTTATGTACAGGGTGTCCGCTTGTCCGAAGTCATATAACAGTTCCTTAGTGGCCTCAAGTGAGGAAAGAGGCTTTGTATCTTCAGGATGGGAAAATAACAAATTAATTCATTTTTCGTAGTTTAAGGTACAGTGTTTGGGGAAAAAATTCTTTCTGAAGGAAGCCTCATACTTGGATTGCCCCTTAATTCAGACTGCATTAGGCTACTACCCATTTCTATACTAATTAATACCAGAGTCTGGAGCTCTTAGACACTTTTTGCTTAATGGCTTTTTCCTCAAGACAGGAAAATGTCATGGTAGAAAACACTGTGTTCATGCACCTACCTCTAAAGACATTCAGTTTTTTCCTTAGCATATCCAATGCTACTTTCCTCCCTGACTTTTTCTCAATTGAATGTTTGCTGAGACAGGATCTTTTGCCTTTAATGCAGGTTGGGGTCTCAATAGTGGAACATGTAAGCTAACCAGGGGTCTTGTGAAACCCTTTGATATCCTGCCATCCTTTTCTTGACTGTCTGCTAGCCTTGAGGAAGGGCTTTGAAGAGGAATGAGAAAGATCTCTGCAGGTAGATGGAAGAAGGTTAGATTTAACATGCAAGCTGAACTTTGTCTTCTCTCCTGTTTAGTACTATCACTGCTGGTGGGAGGGGCAGAGAATAGAGACTGGGAAAGTCAGAAGCTGACCTATGCCCCTAGAGTGCTCCAGGGCTTTAGTATTTATCATCTTTATGCACCATTGCCTAATTTCTTTCAAAATGGAAGATTTGGATAAATCAACCAAAGCATTCTAATACTTGATAATGAATAACATCAGGTCGAAAATTATACCACATTAACATGGAAAGCACAAGTGAGACCCAGTGAGAATATTTGTTAATGCTTCTTTCCTTCTGTAAAAATTAGTTAAGATATTTACTTTTCCCTTCAATCAGTAGTGCCATGCTCTGTGTTGAGCTAGAGCAGGGTTTCTTAACCTCAGCACTATTGACTTTTGGGGCCAGAAAAATCTTTGTTGTCAAGGACTGCCTTGTATGTTATAGGATGTTTAGCAGCATCTCTAGACTCGACTCACTAGATGCCAGGAGCACCCCCTCCCCAGTTGTGATAACCAAAAATATCTCTAGACATTGCCAAATGTCCCACGAGGAGAAAAATCACCCCATTAAGAACCACTGGGCTATATAATAACTATGCAAATAAAACAGAGATGGTCTGAAAATTTCTCTGTTTTTTTAAGAGCCAAAGTGTTTCTGTTTAACACATTAACTGCCTTGTGAAGCAAAACCCTACAGTTGGTTCGTGAAAATCTTACTTATTGATGTTCTTATTGTTACAATTAATATTGACAATTCTAAAAACATGGATTGCACTGCATATAACTCACACATAGAAAACAATAAAAAATAACAAATTAAAAGGAGCGTTTTGTTTTAATAAAACACCATGGCCCCAGGGAATTTTTTTTTTTCTAGTGTGGCAGTCAGTGTGTTAATCACAATCAATGTTCTCCTTCCTTGGATTACTAAGGTAATAGTTTCACCTTAATCCAAACTCTGCCTTACTCTTCCTGATCCTTCCCCTATTCCTCCAATACCTTTAAGTTATTTAAGCTATTTAGAAGGCTTTCCAGTAGAGCTCAATGCAATGATTTTTGGTGTAAGAAAACTGAAGCTTCAGGTTAAATTAGGCATTCCACAGTCATTTAATGAGTATCAATTTGGTTTCTTCCCTGTGTCTACTATAGGAGATCTGGAGAAATATGAGTGAGTCCTTGCCTCTCAGGAGCTTATCATCAAAACTCCCATATATGAAAAGTAATGCAAATCAGTTTGTGTCATGGGCCCAGGCTCAAATATAAGTTCATTTAGGAAAGTCTTTCCATTGCCATTCTTTTAGAAGGCTTCTGTTCAGTCCAATGTTTTTCAGCAGAGCTGATGTTGAACAGAGGTGAAGGTATTCCTCACCTCTGTTCATGATTTCATATCTAGGCCAACATTCAAAACCTTAGAACATTCAATATAGCCCTTCAGGCTCAACTGACACTGGGTACTTATAATTGTGCCAGGCACTGGGCTAGTTGCTTCACTCGGAGTATTTAGTCTTTAAAAACCCTAAAAATAAACCATCACTTTTCCCTACATCATCTCGGTTCCTTTATGCTGCCAGCAAGCACATAAGATCAAGAAAAAAAAGGAATTTTGTAAAGCTTTGCATAATATTTTGGGGGACATACAGGAACTAAACTTATTGAAGTTCAGAGAAATTAACACTCCAGAGGACTATCAAAGAACAGAATTAAATTTACCTCCCAGCTAATTTAATATATTTTGATTTATTTTTTTCAAAAGCAATTGTGGTCTATCTGGTTCCTGTTTCTTAGCTTTGATTTTGTTCTTTTATCATAGTAAAGTGCCCTCTGTGACTTATGTAACTTTGAATAAGGTCCATCCTTTCCTTGGGTCTCCATGTCCTTAGCTGTACAATAAAAAAAAAAAAAATGGATTGAGGTGTACTGAATTCTCTTCTTTTTTTATGTATCTCAGGATGGTTCAAAATAAGACTCAATTTATTACTATGTTTCCTAAAAACTTTATGAACAGTTAGAATGGAAATTGGACTGGTAGATATTGTTGAAGTCTGACTACATAAAAAGTTCAACTTTTTGCTCCTTTGATTGAGTGAAGTGGTAGGTGGGGCTTCATGGCCATATGGTGATGGCCATGGGCTTCCCTTTTTTCAGATTCTTGCTGAAATGCATGATGTTGATTCTGGGCAAGCTTTCAGAAGAGTAAAGTCTAGGCATGACTTGGTGTGGGGATAAGGAGAAGGAAAATTAACTTTCTGAGTACTTGACTGTCTTCATTTCAAAAATTAGTTAATATGACCAGTTAATAACTTGGCTAAGTAACTTACCCAATATCACACCATTAGAAAATGAGGGAATTGAGGTACGCAACCAAATTTTCTTTCTTGAGCTGCATTCTGCTTTCTCCAAAAGGGAACCTCTCAGGACCCACCTTGAAGAGGATTAGGAGGTAAGCATGCTTTACCTTTAGTGATCCTTTAACTCTTCCTTTTTGTACCTCCAATCTTGACTTCAAGGACCTAATGCTGTCATGACCCTGATGTGAAGAACCTCCTGTTTTGTGCCCTTTTCTGGATAAATAATTTGGAGTAAAGAAAATCCTCTCACCACAGGCAGAAAGTCAGAAGCTGGGAAAAAAGATAATGCTTGGTTGGGAGACTATCACCCTGGCCATTGGACTTCACACCTCTATTTCCTGATTCAGTCATACACATCAAATTTCACATCACTCCTCAATTCACCACCCCTGTTTTGGAGCTGCCCTGGCATTCAAACTCTCCTACCTACATCCCCTTCCTTCTCTTCCAGACACAGAGTGACAGTCAGGTATGGGAAGGCTCTATTCTGAACGGAGCCAAGTATACTTTCACTTACCTTTCCTCTTTTCATTTATTAATAGAAAGGCATTGTTTTATTATGGTTTCTTCTTAAGAGAAGTACACAGAGGTAGGGGAACTTGTACACATCAAATTTTATCATCCATCTACTTACATGTGTGCCTATTTCTGTTGAAAGTTGAACAATCCACATCCTCCCTGTGTGTAATCTGTTCCTGAGTGAGCATTAGGTATGATGGTGGGAAATTTATTCATCTAACTAAAAGTATAGAGCTTTTCAAATTACCTAGTTTTCTTTTAGGTGGTAAGCTATTATCCATGGAATCAACACCACTGTTCTACGAACACCACAGCTGCTCTAATCTCTAATATTCCTATAGCTATTCCAAATTCTAATGGTTTAAGTGATGAATGGTTTATGTCTAATGGATAGCTAGGAAAACACAGGGCTCTTTTAGTTGGAATGAAAGCTGTGGAATCCTGTAAAATATTGCCTGAAACCAGGTCTCTATCTTGCCTCTCCTCACTGTTGTCCCCAGCATCTGACATTGGATTACGAGCAGCAATTAACATAACCACCATTTCTTTGAAGGCCCGATCTAGGTCAGATACCACCACCTCAAGTTTCTATAATCTCTATAGAAATCCTGGAATGTGGGTATTGTATTCCAATTTCCTACATAAGGAAACTAAGTCTGAAAGAATTTAGGCAGGGCAGAACTAGGGAACCCTGTAGGTGTTAAAAATACAATGTGATTTGAATTTAGATCACTATAAGTGATCTAAACCAGATGGCTTCTCCATCTGCGGTGTCACCTAGGTTAATGACTTGAACTGTTATTTAAGATGTGACTAAATTTAAATTTATATTTTCTATTTACAAAATATTTTATTCTAGAATAATAAGTATACTAGACACATAAACACTGCACTGGTAAATCTCTTGTTAGCTATAAAGATGGTGGCTGCATATATATGCATTCAAGTCTGTTTTTCCATAAATAGAAGACCTGATTTATTATCTCCATATCCGAACTTTTTTAACTCAAAGACTTTCACTTTTCTTTTTCAGTGGACAACACAGCTCATCCTTATAATTTCAAAGTTAGTCAAGTTCAAAACTCTTAAAAGGCTTGCTCAAATCCAACCTCAGTCTTTGCCTTCCCAGATCTACTCCCAAACTGTCATCCTGAGACACTTTGATAACCAAACCGTCGTTCTCAATTTTTCAGCACTTTGCTGAACCCTTAAGTCTTAGTCAATTTCCTACTGCTATAAAAGAATACCACAGATAGGGTAATTTATAAAGAAAAGGGATTTATTTGGCTCATGTTTCTGGAGACTGAGAAGTCCAAGATTGAAGGGGCACACCTGGTGATGGCCTTCTTGCTGTGTCATAAGATGGCAGAAGGCATCACATGCTGAGGAAGCACACATGCATGACGGAGGAAGGAAATTGAGCCAAACATATTTTCATTAGGAGCCTACTCCTACCATAACTAACCCACTCCCATGATAACAGCATTAATCCATTCATGAGAGCAGAGCCCTCATGACCTAATCACCTCTTAAAGGTCCCACCTCTTAATACCATCACAGTGGCAGTTAAATTTCAACATGAGTTTTGGATGGGAGGTTTAAACCATAGTACCCTCCATTTTAGTTCTTATCACTGCTTGCCTAAAGTTAAAGGGTTTTTTCTTCCCATAGAGGGCAGGTCCTATGACTTTTTCCTGGTGCATAGTAGGTACCCAATGTAAGTTTCTCAATTGAAGACCACGATGCTGCTCTTTTAGAAAGCAGGTAGGGTAGCATACCAAGTAAATAGAACTCTCTGTTACCTCTTAATGCACAAAAAATTACTTCTTAAAATTGGAAAATACTGTGTGTTCCACACCACTGTTAAGGGCATGTTTGTCTTACTAGTAAGTAGCTTTCACAGAATGTGTTGCAGAATAACGTCTGTCTCTGAGTGCTGTTTTACCTTAATGGAAATTTTAAAATGCAGAGTGAACAATAGATTCATTACTTTATCAAGACAATTAGCCTCCACATGGAATTTTCTTGCAGGTTACTTCGGGTTAAAGACATTTGGGTTGCTGATTGTATTTTTCCGTATTTTTAATTCTGAGCTGTGAGAATCCATTCATATATATCATTTTCTCTTAGTGCCTTCTGCAGGGTGCAATTAACTATAGTGTAAACCACCGTACATGATATTCTGAAGGTTCTTCACAATTTGTCTTCACCAGTGTGTTCATGAGAGAACATTCCACTAGAATGAAAAGAACACAGAACTCGTTGTTGAACAAACCTGGGTTTTAACTCCACCTCTGCCACTTACTAGCTGGTTGATTGGGAGAAATTGATGGTACTATAAAGACAATAAATGGATCACACAGGGTTGTCTTGAGGATTGACTGAGGATAGTTGCGGGGAGATGGCCACGCTCCCAGCAAAAAATCAGGTCCCTTAGGTAAGGGTTGTTGCAAAGGATAAGAAAATAATAGAAAATGGAAAATAATGGAAATAAAAGAATACACAGAGACGAAGGTACAGTTTTATAGATTTATAAAGATTATAGGCAAAGCAGGATACTCAGGGGGCCTTGGATCTTTCTGTCAATCACAAAAGGCTGAGAGTGAAATTTTACATGGGCATTTATAGGTACAGTGATCGCTTGCCAGGGCTAACAGATTTACATAACAACAGGTAGTTCCTCTTAGGTTAAAAGTTTTTCAAAAGGCTTCTGCAGATCCCTTAACTAACTCTATCTACGTGAACAAATGGTTACAAAATCTTTCAGATACTAGCTTCTAAGTTGTAAGGTAAGTTATTCACTTAACAGAGGGTTAAACAGAGATATAGTGGCTCCATATTTTCTTTATCAAGTTATTGTGTATTGAGACAGGTAGTCAGGAGTTTAAGCAGGAACTGTCCCTTGGGCTAATTGCTTTTAGCCCCAGGTGGCTGTCTGTTGGGTGGGCATTCTTTGATCACCTCTCATCCTGTGGCTCCTAGCAGACCTGCTTTGCTTTTCAAAGCAAGTCCGAACCTCAGGTCTGAGAATCGTGGCGCCATTGTGGGAAGCAGCCGCCACTGATCTTTCAGAGATGCCCTCCTGAGGTGAAACAGCTTTCGATATGCAAACTAACACATTCACATATTCCTTCAGGGCAAAGCTCTGCAAAACTCCTGAGACGTTTCTGTCTCCAATATAGTTATATTAATTTATGGAGCAGCAGATAGTGCCTAGAACATAGCAAGTGATTGATAAAGGGAAACTATCATTATTAATGATTATGATGATTCAGCTCTGGGTGAGTCCTTTAACTCATCATGCTATCCTTAAGCCTATGGCCATTGCCATGTATAAATGGGCCTTCAGAGTCCTCAGTAGTTTTTAGCTATTCTCCCAAACTACTCACTGGGACCTTTCTTGCAGTCTTCTTCTACACTGTTCCTGAGTTTCACCTACTCTTTCCCTGGCACTTAATAAATTCTAGTTATTCTAATTGTTGTTGTTAAAATTGTCTTTAGAGCAGTGTTTCCCATTATGTTACCCAAATGAAATGTTCCCCTAAGAAAGGTCCCAAGAGTAAAAACTGTTGGAAAAACAGCTGCTTGCTCTATCTCTTCCCTGGAGATTTGCACTGCACATTAATATTAAAGAATCTGAAGAGTCCTACATTATTTATTTTGTGTCTATAAAATTGTTTTTGCAGTTACAAAGTGCTACCCTCCACTGAAAGCTGTTCTGTGCTTGCTGTCTTAATTTCTATATTCAGGACCCTCAATATTCTCTTTTTACTTCAGGTGAGTCCCTCAATAGGCAGGGGCTATGATGTTGAAGTCACTGCAATCAGGCCACCAGAACCACAGAACATACTGATCTGTTCATTAGAAGTTTTCAGGGGGTTGGTTCTCAATGCTGTTTTCTACCTTGGATACAAATTCTTCCAACATTACAACATGCTCAGGTACCTAGCAGACTTTTCCTTGGAAACCAGCTGAATTTCAAAATGTAGGCAATGAAACAGGGAGTAGAATCTCATATAGAGGAGGCTGTGTGCCATATATGCACCCCATACTACAAATCCTGATGTCACAGCTTTGTGGCTTGTGTTTCAGTTTACTGTGCCTCAATATACCAGTGTACCAGTGTAGTGCCATAAGATCCTTTTGGAATAAAAGTTACTTAAGATATGTAGCTATTGAGCTAGGGTCTCTTGTGTCATAAGCAAATCCTACTTTTTAAGTATTAACTATTTGAGCATTTTAATTTATAATAATGGTAAATGGGAGCGATTATTCATTTTGCTAATGGATCCACCACAAGATTGCTTTGTAAAGCCATTCCAAAGTATATTTAAATAAGCATTGATTTATATGCAACTTTCTAAGATCAAACCATTTTCCTAGATAAAGTAAGGAATAGCTGCCTTAGGCTATGTGGTTTGATTCCGTCCCTTAGCAGCATTCTTAGGATCTGATTTTTTGTTTCTGCATAGTTGGTACATCATGAAAAGGCTTTCATGACTGGAATATTTTTGTGAAATATTACCACCTGAATCTTTCCTTTTACCAGTTGAGAAATGTAAACTTTAGACCTGTATTTATATGTTTTATATTCTGTGGAAAGGTACCATTCTTTGGTTTTGTTCTGGATAAATTTTGTTTGAACGTTATAAATGACTTGTATGGAAATGATTTAGGCATTTAAGGGATGTGCCAACATTTAGGCCACCTGGGTGCCATCAGTACATTGTAGAAGTATGTTGTCTAATGGTATTAATTTAACCTAAAAGACTTAAGAGGTTTCCAAAAATAGCAAACTTCTTCCCAAGAGTACCGAATGCATTCGGCAAGTCATCCTAAAACTGAAGAGTTATAATACTATGGTCCGGTGGGATATAGCACAGACAAATATTTAAGAAAGGACAGATGTAATAATCTACTAGAAAATACCTTTATGAATCAGAAAGCTGAGCTGGTGGTGAGTGAGAGGATGGATTGCTGTTCAATCAGGAAAGGTTTTTTGTTAGATGCTATCTCCGTGAATGCCCTTGTCCACATTGTGAAACCCACAATTGGGAATCTAGATGTATTCACAGGTCATTGCCTGTGGAGTTAAAAACTCCCTGTTTAAGAAGCCAAATAACCATTCTGATGTGAGTTTTGCTGCCACTATAGAACCAAGTATAGTGGAGAACTTTGTACCCTACTGGTGGGAAGCCTAAAATTCAATTTTTGTCAATCGATCTTTAAAAAATATCAGCTTATTTTCATGAGATAAAGGGTGAGCCTATCCAATAATGTCAATTGCTTACATTTTTAGCATATATTATATGCTAATCACCGTGCTTTATGTACATGATTTCATTTAATTCCCATTTGGTAGATGAGAAAACCGAGGCTTAGAAGGTAACTTGCCCAAGGTCACACAGCTTGTAAATAGCAGAGCAGGGACTCAAACCCAGGCAATTAGAGTTCAGAGGTCCAGTTCTTAACCATAGCAGTTCATTTTGAGAGGGTTTGTGTGCTCATCACGGGGGCCTGGAAGGTAAAGAAAGAGTTAGTTTTTCCTTTGAAGCAAAGGCAAGAGAAAGCACTAAGTTGTTTTTATTTAGTTTAGTTGCACATTACAGAGCACCACTATGTGCCAGGTACCATGTTAAGGCTTTATACGCATTATCTTTTGTAATCCTCACAACAGTATTGTGAGTTTGATCTTATTATTCATCCCCAATTTCAAGATGAGACAATGGAGACTTGAAGAATGAATTTGCATTTACTTGCCCAAGATCACCTAGCTAGTAAATTGTGGAGCTGGGATTTGAACCCAGATCTGTCAGACTCCAAAGACTGTATATCCCTTAACTATTATGTATATATTGCCCTCATGAGTGACTCACTTCTCACAACCAAGATGTTACAGTGATAGGTAAGAGGAGGGGAAAATGTGCCTAATAAGAGTCCAGCCATCACATGGTCTTATCCAGTGAGCCTAGAGTCACCAACTTTAAAGGAATGCTTTTCTCAAGTCCTTGAGCTAGTGGTCTTGTATGCATTAAAAACTGTATTGGGAGCTACCTGTGTAGTGGAAGAAATACCCAAAGGAGAAAATGTTTGAGCACGAATATTGTTCTTAAGCACAAATAGAGTAGGGCATATAATTGCCTTGCAGCAAGATGTAATAGTCTGCTTATTGAAGCAGAAAGACATTGTTCCTTTTCCTTAGGGGCATGAAGCTACAGCTAAGGGAAGGAAGGGAGGTGACTTAGTGACTTTTAAACATAGAAAATTCTAATCACAAGCAATCCCTTTTTTTCAAAGGCCAAATGTTAACCTATTATGGGTTCTTTGAATATGCTAAGAAGGAATATAGACAGAATTCAGTCAAACTTGGTCGGTACTTATGGCCAAGATCATACATAGCTCCACTTAAGATGTACTTTTTAAACTAAGAATAAGATGTTGCTGCTATTATGTATCTTCAGCTATTCCTTAACTTTGCATTTCTATAAGGTCAATTTTGAACAAGTGGTATCATAGTTGCTCAGGTTCTAATTTTTTAGGTTATTTATACTCTGGTATATAATAAAAGAAGAATGCTCCCTCATGGCCCTTCATACTGGCAAGTGAGCAGGTTAAGTGCATCTAGGATATAGTCTTGCCACTGAAGTCATCAGTCAGTCATATATCCTGTTGTCTCCTAAACCTCTGGCACTGGGCTCAAGCGTCTGCCCCATCTGATGCCTACTCAGTGGATGAACTCTTACGTTGCAGAAGAAAGTCCGGCCAAACTCCCTTAGATTCCCTTTTTGGCATCTTCAAACTTATCTACGTTTGCAGTCAGCCTCCATCCCATTCCCCATCTTATGGGGACTGTCTCACTTCTTGTGCAAAGTTAATCCTCCTTTCCCTTTTTACATGTACTGTGGATCACATTCATCCTGCCCCTTAAGTGATCTTTATCTCATTCAGTCCTCCCTTTCTTACATTTCTAGCCTCTTCCTTCTCACTTCACTGACTATGCTGTCTTTCAAAATATAAATATGCTCAGATAAAGGAGCTCTGGAGACTAGATGCCTCTTGATGCTAACTGGCAGAGATAGGAAATATAAGAAAATGAGTTACAAGTTCATTCTCATGCTTCAACTATCCCCTGTATAAAAATAATCCATCAGTCAATGTTCTGATCTCTTAAATGGATATAATGATATGGATGTGGTATTGTTCTTTTGAGGATCAAGTGAAACAGTGTGTATCAACTCACTGAACAATGTGTATCACCAAACATAGAAACTAACACCTAGTAAGAGCTAAAAAATGATGATAGTTGCATATGTGGTGATATTTGTAGTACTTAGTAGTAGCAGGAGTAATTTTTATGGGGGAATTGAACTGAAAATACATTCAAGATGCCTTTTACTTCTACAATTTTGGATCCCATAGCCCACTGTCCAATCCTTTATCCTAGTGTTTAATGCATTACAACTGTACCCAAACCATCTACCGGTCTCATTTCCTCTCAAAGCTTCCCTTGTTCTAGGTAGGTTTGACCACTTGCCACTCGCGAACATGCTGTGGACCTTCATGCCTCATGACCCTGTTCATTCTGTTCCCTCTGTCTTTTCTGCTTTTCCCCCTTCTCTATCATGCCTAGAATGATATACTCTAATCAGTGATGTTTTGCTCATCCCCACACTATTCTAAGCAGAGTTGGCGATCCCACAGTCTCTGTATATACTGTACCACATTGTATGTTCATAGTTGCCTTGATTTTCCATCTGCTACACTTAGAACTCTTGGAGGACTAGGATGAGTTTACCTTGGTATTCCAGTGTCTAGATAGATACTCAGTATAAGCCTAATGATTGTGGTAAGGTAAGGAATTGTGTGGCTACTTTAACCAACATTTTGATCACATTATTAGAGATTCTTGATTTTTAAAATTTTAAAGCAGTTAAACAACAATGTTTAGAGCAATGTTTACTCCCTTTCTTAGACATTCTACAGATGGGAAATTGATGCAATATTTGGTTCCCTCCCTTGTACTTAAATGGATGCTAAGAAATTGAACCTTTTAGCTTCTTAATTATAAGGGGCAGGTAGCCCCTTAAAAATAATTGACTCCGGTAAGCAGAATCTCTTCTCAGCCACTCTTCCTTCACCTCTTGATGAATGCCTGAATGATTTTAGTGATTTCTCATCAAATTGAGAAACAACTCTGCCATCTTTTCTGTTCAATGTGTATGTAGCCACATTGCGAATTTGGAAGCAGTAATTATCATCAACTTACTCTTTCATCCAAGATGCAAAGCATGGCTTTAGCATTTAGCCAAGAGTTACAGACAAGACAATCCTGTTGGCTCAGGCTCAATCCTATTGGCAGGGTCAGGGGTATGATGCTGGTAGACAAGAATTGATTGAAGAGGAAGGAAGAATGCAGGGCTTCCTTAGCCAAGGAACTACGATTTTTGCTTACTGTTGAGGTTGGCAATCTTATGGCAGCTAATGGTTTAGTTAAATCTTAGACATTAGGTACAGATATCTTAAAGAACTTACTTTGCTTTTCCTGTAAGGAAATTGGACCCTTTCTTCTGCAAGTGAGTCTTCTACTTCGTTCTCTACTTGTTGGCAACCTCAGATTAAGAAGTGACCTAAAAAGTCAATTTATCCAAATGTCCCCTTTTATACTTGCTTGAATCATTTCAGTAGTCTCCATGCCTCTATCTTGAACATAGTGATTAAGATTTCCAGCTTAGCCACTGATCAGATACTTGTCCCTGAGCATGGTATTTGATCTCTCTCAGCCACCACATATGTAAAATGGTCATAATATTAGTACCTGCCAGTCGGGGTCATTGTGAATATTTAATAGGAGAGGACAGAGGGAAAGTTAACTTTCATTGTTACTAATTGATTTTGTCCATTTTGAAGCCTCAGTGTCACAACATGTCACTATTCTGTTTTAGAAAGAGAAAAAGAAGGAAATTATGGGTAAGGCAGGTTTTCTCCAAGGAATGATTTTGAGTCAATCCTACTTATGTTCCAGATATTTTGTAGTGTTTATCTATTAATAGTAGAAGGACTTGTACGTGTTTACTTTTATCCCTATTAATTTATTTCCCTTTTCATTAGGTTCCTCATCATCTGAGGAACCTAGGTTTTGCCTATGTTTTAATTTCCACTGTAGTTTCACAGATTACACACCTGAGCTAGAGAATTAATTTGGAAGGCAAACATTCCCCATTTGCCCCTCTAGATCCATACTCTACCTTTTTTTGGTTGTTGTTGGCCCTGCTGTGATCATAAGATATTGGCTGAGTGAATCATCCAGAAACCCTTGCCCTCTGGCTTCAAGTTGGTTCAGTTAGAATAGGCAAATGGGGAGCAGTGGCAAAAGATTGGAGGACAGGAGGAGAGAAAGGTTGGTGTTCCTCTATCAGTTGCCTTTCTTTTAAGGCTGCAGCTCTCTCTGGGTTCCAGTATTAACTATCTCCCCTTGCCCTTCCAGGTTTAAGTGTGACAACTTTCTACTCTTGCTCATCCCTGAGAGCTTAACTATCCAATAGGGGTTCTCTGAGTGCTATCCATACTTCTTTAAATGGTTCCTTTATTAAATACTAAATTAATATTAAATATTAAACTAGGTAACTCTTCAGTTACTCCCTTGAATGTACCATCTGTTTCCTTCCAGGCCCCTGTCCATATGAAATGACCTTTCTCTTTCAGTGAACCCAGGTAGCTTTTGATAACTTGTTTCCATCACGTTATTGACTACATACAAGGTGACTTGAAAAATTCCCATCCCACTCTGAATAACTTTGGTCCAGGAAAGTTGTTGACAAACCCTTAGAATTACTGCATGTAACAAAGTAAAGGTAAGGAATTGCTTCGATTCTTTCAATGTGAAATGTGGTTGTTTGATTTGTCCTCATTTCTTCAGGAAGAGATAAAAGAGGCCTTCTATATGCTTTAGAGTTCTTATAACCAAACACAAACTTTTGGGCAGAGAAACAATAACATTTCTCAATTTGATATGACCTAGAGGTTCAGTGTTTAATCACGATCATGTCATCTTCATCATCAAATATTGTGTGTATTGTGTGCCTCCAATGTATGAGGACCTGTACTAGGCACTCACTGGGCATAGAGATACAGAGTGTATGAGCCCTGTTCCCTTCCAGGATTTAAGAAACTAGGCTAGGCATGTAGCCTATGGGAGGATAATTTGATTATATTTTTTACAAGGCATGAAATCATCTTTCTCTTATACACTTCCTTGTCTCATTCAATCTTATCACCAGTGATTCCTCCACTTTGTTCCATGTAGTTAGTCGCAGAATCATAGAAATCCTCCTTCCAAAGCAGCACTGTTCAATAGAAACATAATGTGAGCCACGAGTGTAATTTTACATTTTCTACTAGCTACATTAAAAAACTAAAAGAAACAGGTGAATTTAATTTTAATATTATATTTAATTTAACCTAATATGTCCATAATATTATTTAAACATTTAATCAATATAAAAAATGTTAGTGAAACAGTGTACTTTCTACATACTAAGTCTTTAAAATCTGGCGTACATTTTGCAATTGCAGTACATTTCAACACAGACACCAATTATTCATGAGAAATAATCTGTATTTCAATTTCATCAAATTGACAGTTGAAAAAGTAGATTCACATTAACCAAGTTATTCCAAACATACTGGAAAGTTTTTCTGATAACTGAGTCGTGTACTGGTTTTAACATTTGAATATAAATTAATTAAAATTTTAAGCAAATTTAACATTCAGTTGCTCAGTCACATTAGCTACATTTCAGATGCTCAAGAGGTCTATGTTGCTAGTGGACACCATCTTGAACCACACAGGTGTAAGTTATCTCCAGAATGCCTTTGCTTTTCTCACTTCAGTAATAAAGCCTAAGATGAAGCCCACTGGCTGTCTGGACTATTACCACATTCTCCTGTCTAGCCTCTTTGTCTTTAATCTTCTGCCACCTCACCCAAGCCCATCATGCTCCCTGATTCATGAAGGGTTTTGGTAAAACACATGTCTGGTCACATCACTTTACTGCTTAAGAATTCTTCAGTGCCCTCTGTTGACTGCAGGGTAAAGCCCAATTTCTTGAATATGATCTGCCCTCTCTGGCCTGGTCCCTGTAAACCTCCCTAGCTTCTTATTCTGCTACCCCTTACATATCCTCCTGTGCTTTAAATGCACTTTGCTATTCTCCATTCTCTAGGAACACATGTACAAACAACCCTCCACAAATTCACTTGCATTAAGTTCTCCCAAATCCTGCTCTTTCTTTGGGGCCCAGATCAAATGCCATTTCCTATAAGAAACCTTCCACTCACCCTTCTGCCAGGCAATAGTAATTTCTCCATTCATATCCCAAATAAAACACTTTTCCCATTGTAGTGTCTTCAGATGTGAATTGATTTCTCTTATGAACTAATCTGGGAGCTCAGAGCAGGGGTCAGCAAACTATAGCCTGCAAGCCAAATTGTGTGTTTTAGTAAATAAAGTTTTATTGGAACACATCCATGCTCATCCATCTACATACTGTCTCTTGCTGCTTTCATGCTCAAGTGGCAGAGTTGGAAAGTTGCAACAGAGACTGAAAGGCCAACAAAATCTAAAATATTTGCTATATGGCCTTTTACCAAAAAGGTTTGCCTAGAGGATGGGGACTCTGACTTATGCATCCTCAGTGCCTAGCACTGCACGAGGCACGTGACAAAGTTCTCAGTAAATCTTTGTGGAATTGGATGATAGATAAATTGAATGAAATTGAATTGATGAGTTGAATGAAAGTGGATGTTTCCATTTGTAATTGTTAAGTTCTTTGAGGATAGGAATCCTTTTTGCTACCTCTTTAGAATTCTGTATGGTATCTGCTTATTGTCACTTTATAACTGCTTGAATAAGACAATTTTTGTTTTACTACGTTCATTCTTTTTGTTTAATACTATATACCACCTGCCATTTTTACTGCAATTTCTATTTGATTTCACTTTCTTCTCAGGGACACAGATTGATCAAATCCTGAGAAGCTGAGTGCCTCCAACACACAATTAAGTGACAGAAACTGTGAATTCAAGTCTTGGCTTGATCTTTGGCCTAATTGGCTCCTTTGGATAAGACACTTGACCTAACTTGTCATTGTTATTTTCTGACTCTTTAGCGTAAGCTACAATATCCCACATTGAAGTTATTGCTTGAAGTTTGTGTGAATGTGATATGCAGTTTTGTAATGAGTATTATGAACATGTTTTTAAAAATGAAGGTGTTATTTTTCTCCACAGAGAATGGAAAAAATAAGCACTATATGCGCCGATTTTAAACATTGCTTAGAGCCAGCCTCTATTGTTGAAAGTTTCCTGTTTAGGCTAATAAATTGGTGACCACAGATACTTCCATACTAACACCAAAAGGCCACTTGGCCATTGCTTTTTTTTTTTTTTATTGTTTGTTGTTTATAGGGGTACAGGTGTTTAGGTTACGTATGATGCCCTTGCCCCCCCTTCCCCCCAAGTCCCAGTCCCAAGCGTGTCCATCTCTTGGAGGGTGCGCATTGCACCCTTTGTGTATGCATATATCCGTCCCCTCCTCCCCCTCACCCCTCCCCCTTCCCCCTCCCTCTTGGCCATTACTTTTAATGTCACATTTTAAAACTGGAATTCTGAAAGCAAACCTTGGAAATGGCTTCCACACTTGAACCATACCTTTATAAATGAAGAACTTGAAGGACAAGAGGATAGAGATCTGAAAGAAAGATGTGGAGGCTTTATGATATAAGAGCAAAAGGTAGAAGATCTGTCACTGAGGAATTCCATTTCTAGGAGGACTTTCTATTTGTTAGTGGCTAGAGGCATCTGTTATCCACATGTACCTCAAATCTTATGGTTTAAGTTTCTAGTTTGCTTTTTTATTCAGAATTCTTATATTAATGACAGATTCTACTTATTGAGCACTACTATATACCATTTATATATTTTATTTTTATAATTGATCTGTTGTCTTCATAAAAACCCTGTGAGGTAGGTACCAATATCTTCAATTTATAGATAAAGATACTGAAGCTCAAAAAGGCTAAATACCCTACCCCCCAGGTTATATAAGAAGTAAGTGGCAGATCAGGGATTTGAACCTGTCTCAGGAGACCATGCTCTTAACTATTATAGAAACTAGTATTTTCTAAGATGAAAGCAATGGGACTTCTGAAAAAAAAAAGAAGTGCCCATACCGTGCTTTAAAATATTCCACCTTTTCATTTGAACAATTAAGTCTTAGAGCTAAAAGGGGCCAGAGAAATCATATAATTTAACCATGAGAGGCCGAACACCTTGCTCAAGTTAGCTCAGCTGTTAGTGGAACATACAGTGAGTGTTCTAGCCTCCTGACCCCTGGACCACTGCTCCTGACACTACATCCCAATTCCCATTTCTGGGTGGCTGTCACCAAGTGCACAGTCGTTTTATTTTATTTTACAATTCATTTTAAGAAAAGTATTTCTATTTAGAGAAAAGAAAAAAAAAAACAGCACTCCAAAAGTAAACCAAGGATGGTTTATTTTTGCCAAATCTGCAGGGAATCCAGTCATAGATGCCAGCAAACACCAAATGGCCTGTCTAGAGTTCTGCTGTGGACAGTCTAGGATACCATGAGAAAATGTCTAAATCTCTCTGAGCCATAATTTCTTATCTGCAAAATGAGAAACCTGAGCTAGATGAAATTTAGGATTCTTTTTGGCATGCATGCATGCGTGTGTGTGTGTGTGTGTGTATACACACACACACACATATATAATTATATATAAATAAACATATAAAATGTTTGATATATAATAAAATATATAAATTATATATAATTTTAGAAGTGTGATTAGGAGGTGCTGGGACCAATTGAATGAGATAGATTTGGGCTCAAATAAGAAATTCCTTCACATGGGCACAGCCTTCCTAAAATGGATTGGGATACTTTCAGTGGTGGTGAGTTTCCTGTCATTGGAGATATTCAAGCAGAGATGGACAGCAACTTGGTGGAAATGTCATCGAAGTCATTCAGACATCAAATTAATAGTTGGATTATAATCATGATTAAGATTATTTCCATACTTAATACTCTGTAAGAAATCAGGCATGTAGAAATCTCTAGGCATAAACACACAATTTGACCTTGTGGTCAACTATGCACTCATTGAATAATTGGTTATTGAGTGCTGAGTACCTTGAGCATTCTAGGTACTTGTGCTGGAACTGGAGATGTCAACACTTAGGACTGTCTTGAATTTTGTAGACACAGGATGTGCACGCTGTGGCCTAAAGGCCAAATCCCACCCACCACACTGTTTGAAAATAATGTTTTATTGGAACACAGCCACATCCATTCACTTTCATATTGGCTATGGGTACATTAGCGTTACAACGGTAGAACTGAGTATTTGCAGCAGGGACCATATGGCTCACAAAGCCCAAAATATTTACCATGTGATTCCTTATAACGAAAGTTTGCCAACCTTTGTTGCAGACAAACATGTACATCTGTAACTTCAATCCAGTAGCCTAAGTGGGAAACTGGAGGAAGCACAAAGGCAGCACATATAATTATTTCTTCTTGAAAAAGGATCAGAAATTTTTCAGAGGAATTAAACCATATAATCATGCTGTCTGTGAGTGGGAAGAGACAGAGGTTATAACTGTCCTAATTTCCCGTCCATTGCTCTATATATTGCCTCTACAGCATTCACGATACACCACTGACATTTCTTTTAAAAGGAAAGCATACATGCTTCCTACAGAGACATGGTAAATTTATATAATATTTAGCCTGCCAATTTATGCAGAGGGAGCGAAAGAGTGATCCATAGGTGGCCTTTGCATTCTAAAAGAAATTATTAATAAGAACCACTTATCTTCATGTTACAGTTTGAATTTCAAATCAAACAACTTTGGACTCTTTATCTTGGCCATGCTGAGGATATTAATCTTTAGGAAACTCCTGAAGGAATAAGGGTTTGGGACCTATCCTCCTTCCCATACAGAGGGATGAAAGCTCAGTGTCTGTGGCCATGCTTTTACCACCCTGGCAGTATACCTAAGTCATGCTAAACAGGACCCACAAGTTCTCAATAACCAGTTTTAAAGGGGATGTGGAAGAATAACCAGAACCATCTCCATAGCTTTTACTCTCAAATCATACAAGTCCTCCCAAAGTACTGTCCACGTGGTTGAAATTCTCAAGATAAATGTTGTTGACTGATTGACTGATTTCTATAATTTATTGTCAATCTGGAGAGAACTACAACAGTGTGATTAATGATTTGTAAAATATTCTTTTCACTTACACATTCAAAGCCTTGATCCTCTAACTATTTTTAAAATGAAATGTGGGATAGATAGTATGACAAAGGGAATGCTGAACATTCTTCTGATAAACTCTTAAAGGTCTCCTTAAAGGGAAAAAATCATTTTTTTAAACTTTTAATTTTGACATTATTTCAGACTTCCAGAGAAGTGACAAGAACAGTACTCTATAGTACACTACTTTTGCCTCTATTTTTGTAATTGAAAACAATGCTGCAATAAAATAACCTTGTGCTTATGTACTTTTGTATTGTTGGTGATGTGTTCATGGTAAATTGTGGTAAGTGGAATTGCTGAGTCAAAATGCATATATAATTTTGTAAAATATTGCCAAATTCTCTTCAGAATGGTTGTACCACTTTGCATTCCTACCAGCAATAAATGAGAGTGTGTCTTTCTTCATATCCTTACCTACAGCGTATATTGTATTTTTTAGTTGTTGCCAATCTGATAGGTGACAAATAGTATCTCAGTGTAGTTTTAATTTCTATGTCCTGTTTTTAGGAATGAGGGTGAATATATTTTCATAAGCTTAAAAGCCATTTTAATATCTTTTTTATGACTTATCATCATATTTTTGGCCATTTTTCTCTCTGAGATTTGTTTTTCCCTCAAATTTTAAGCATTCTTTACATATTAACATTAGAGATATTAGCCATTTATCCATCGTACATGTTTCAGTTATTTCTCTTGCTTTTTCAGATATCTTTTGATTTCTCTATGGCATTTTTAAGTGCATTGGTTTTTTTGTTGTCAGGCAGTCAGATTTAAGAATCTTTTTTTATAATTCAAAATATTTATTGATTTTTTTAAGTTTCAGAATATTATGGGGGTACTATTTTATTATATCTAGATTTGGATTTCTAGATAAAAGAACTCTTTCTACACTCAGCTTAAAGAGGGAATGCACCCATGCTCTCTTCTAGTGCTTATGTGATTTCATTGAGCATTTAGATTTCTGATACACTTGGAATTTCTTTTTTCATGTATGGTGTGAAGCGTGCATCTAATGTATCTGTTTCCAAATGGCTAACCATTGTCCCAGCACCCTTTAAAAAAGTCCATCTATGCTCAAATTATTCGAGATGTCACCTTTATTATATACTGATGTTCCATATTTACTTGGGTCTATTTCTGAGCTTTCTATTGTGTTTCACTAGGCTCTATTGATGTGTCAGTACCACACCTTCTTTTTAAAATATTTTTCTTCTTTTCATATGGCTTTATGAGGTATAACTGACAAATAAAAATTATATACATATTATGGTGTACAATGTGATGTTTTTATATATGTATATATTGTGAAATGATTAAATCAAGCTAATTAACATATCCATCACCCCACATATTTGTAATTTTTGTGGTAAGAACATTTAAGATCTAATCTCTCAGCAATTTACAAGTATATAATACAGTAGTATAACAGTCACCATGCTGTACATTAAATCCTCAGAGCTTATTCATCCTATATAACTGAAACTCTGTATTCTTTAAGCAACCCCATCACCCCTCCCCACCCCCTGGTAACCACAATTCTGCTCTCTGCTTCTGTGAGTTTGACTTTTTAAAATTCCACATACAAGTGAGATCATGCAGTATTTGTCTTTCTATGCCTGGTTTATTTCATTTAGCATAATGTCCTCTAGGTTAATTCAAGTTGTCTCCAATGACAGAATTTCCTTCTTTTTAAAGGCTGAATAGTATTCCATTGTGTGTATATGTACCACATTTCCTTTATCCATTCACCCATCGATAGGCACTTAGGTTGCTTCCATATCTTGGCTGTTGTAGAGAATGCTACAGTGAACATGGGAGTGCAAATATCTCTTTGACATACTGATTTCATTTCCTTTGAAGGTATACCCAGACATGGGATTGCTGGATCATATGGTAGTTCCATTTTTAATTTTTTCAGGAACTTCCCTGTTGTTTTCCAAAATAGCTATACTAATTTACATTCCCACCAACAGTGTGCAAGGGTTCCCTTTTCTCCGCATCCTCATCAACACTTGTTGTCTCTTTGATAGAAGCCAATCTAACAAGTGTGAGGCTATATCTCATTGTAGTTTTAATTTGCATTTCTCTGATGATTAATGGTGTTGAGCATTTTTTCATATACCTGCTGGCAATTTGTATGCCTTCTCTTAAGAAATGTCTATGCAGGCCCTTTGCCCACTTTTTAATAAGATTATTTATTTTCTTGCTATTGAGTTGAGTTTCTTATATGTTTTAGATATTAACCCCTTATCAGATGTATGCTTTGTAGATGTTTTCTCCCATCCATAGGTTATCTCTTTACTCTGTTGATTGTTTCCTTTGCTGTGCAGAAGCTTTTTAGTTTTATGCAATCACCACACCTTTTTAAATTATAGATGCTTTGCAGTATATTATTTTCTTGTAGGGCTAGTATCTGCTCATAGTTTTTCAATTTTATGATTCCCTAGCTATTGCTAACTTTTCCACATGAGGTTCAGTGACAACTTGTCTAATTCTTTTTTAGAAAGCTTGTTGATATTTTTATTGGGATTATGTTAAATTTATAAATTAATTGACAACTTTATACTGTTGAGTCATCCTGTCAAAGAACAAGGAATGTCTTTCTATTCATCCAAATTTACTTTTTTGTCTTTCATGGGTAGAAAAATGAAATTAAGGAAAATATATTTTTTCAGTTGTAATTCAAGATGGAAATGTCCAAGTCCACCATTTATTCCATTCATTCATTCATTCTCTTCAATGACTTCATTGAAGCCAGAGAGCATGCTTACCAAAACCAAAGATAATAGTTGTAAGGGATGACAGTTATGACTGATAATATTCAAGATTCAGAATCATCTTAACAATCTGTAATGATCAGCCCAACTCAAAAAGCAGGAAAAATTCTACAGTGAGGTTCAAAAGTAGAATTACATAGGTAAAAGTTAGGAAAAAGCTGCTTCAGCTGCTTTGCTTTTGACATCTGGAAGAAGTGTCTAGATTGACTACAAACTTAGAAGCCAATGCTTCCGTTTAACAACTGTTAAAATAGTATATTTATCCAAGCTTCATTAAAGCAAGTGTGGTGACCAGACCAAGGAAAGCAGTACACTGCTTTGGTTGGACCAACCTGTAGGTAACACTTTTTTCATTTGTGAGCATCATCAATTAAGAGAAACTTTGAAAAACTGGAAAGAATCTGGAGGACAACAGCTAGAGATATCCAGAGGTCAAGAAAGCATCTGCCATGAGAAATAGTTGAAAGAGCTAGAGATATTAGAGGCGAAGAAGAGATAACTTGGGGTTTTTACCTGTCTTTTGATAAATGGGTGTCAGGAGCCACCATTGCTCTAGAGAGCAGAACAAGACGCAACAGGAAAGTGAAAAGGGGGGCAATTAAACTTGGATTTCCTAGTAAAGTTTCAATTGACCAAAGAACTTGGGGGAGAGGAAGAAGGAGAAGAAGAAGAAGAATGAGAATGAAGGATTGGACTATCGTTCCATTACACTGGAGCAAGAGCAAAAGCAGAGAGCTCAGTTAGGAGGCTGTTGGTACAGTAATAAGCAGATGATGGTGCTCTGGTCTAGATTCCAGAGTGATAGTGGAGATGAGGAAAAGTGGTTGGAATTGGAATATATTTTATAAGTAGAATTAATAAGTCATAATGATGGATTAGGGGATGAAGGAAAGATAAGAGTGAAGGATAAAGTTTAGGTTTAGGGCTTCAACAACTAGGTGGATAGTTGTGCCACTTACTGAGTTAGGGAATATTGGAGAAAAAGTAGGATGGGGTACAGAAGGGATTGGAAATCTAGAGTCCTTTTATGATCTTGTCAATTTTGAGATGTCTGTTAAACACTGAAGTGACAATATTCAGTATGCAGTTGGCAGTGGCTTTATGAATGTGGAAATAGAAAGACAAGTCAATACTGGAGCTGTTGATTGCTCACAGCTTTCTCCTAGAGAGCTTCATTAGAAGTTTGATCTAGAGCTAAGCAGTTCATTATTATAGAGTGTCTATTCAAAAGGAGCCCCTAGTCTGATTTTGGAGGCAGAAAACCACTATAAAACAATTCAGGAAGAAAAAGTATGTTATTAAAAAGTGATGTAGTAGAAACGATAAGTGCAAATAAAGATCCAAGAAGATAGGGATCATTGAAAATTGCACTGGGAAGAAGGTACCTGCAGGAGGTACCATTTATTCTGGCTCTTGACCTCTATGCCCAGGGAGAGAGAAAGGGTGTGGGCAATTAAGGCTCTGATAAAATATAGCGTGGCCTTAGTTCTTTGTGAGAATGTGCTTTAATATGGCTTGACTTGATGGCTTTGACATTTCCTGAGAATGCTGTGGCACTGTGCTCCACTTTGCTTTGGGTTGAAAATGTCCCAGTTTTGCTGTAGTAGATGCTCATGTTTGAGGGATGTGGGCAGTGAAGTGCAGAAGAGCACATGACTTCAAGAAATCTCAAGTATTTGTGGCCTCCCTCCAGCGCTAGAGATAACCACTGCCTCTTCGTATTACACCCTCTGCTTGGACCAGGATGAAGAGTGGTTTCCTCAGAGTAATATCAACTCAGTTTCTCAGGTGGAGAAGCTATGGAAAGAAAACAGATGCGCAGGTGAGAGAGTGCATGGGGAGAAAAGCATTTCCTACACTTGGAAGTGTTGACAGGGGCTGTGCCGAAGCACTCTGAATGTTGACAGCAGCTTCCATATTTCTGCTGAGACAGCTGCCACTAACAGGAGCACGGGCTGTGCTATTCTAGGAAGCTACCATAATCTGGTTGTAGCTCTTGCTCATTTTACCTTGTGATACATTCTTTCAAGTCAATTCATGTTGTTCACCTCCAAATTCATGTCCTCACAGCCTGACCATGAGATATAACTTAGCTTCCCTTCTTTATCCTTGCTAAAGGTCTATCGTAGAGTAGTAGTTTTCAAACTTTGCCTTTGGGATCCCTAGGGGCTCTGGGCTGCAGAATGCTTGGGGAGAGATCGTTAGGGGACAGAGGTATTCAGAGTGGGACTAAAGGCCACCTCCCCATGCATACCAGCTCTGCTTTTAAGTGTTCTGCATTTTGAGTTTTATGTACCGTTTCAGTTACAAAAAATTTGAAATTTGCTGTTCTAAAAAGAAAAAAAATAGATCCAAACTCCTAATGTGACCAGAGTCTTTTATTAAATTGGGAGATTTTTTCAGAATTGTTTTTGGCTGCTGTCCAAATACAAGAATATGTTTATTTTTATGATTAGGTAAATTATATAGCAGGAAAAAGATGAGTTTTAAGGGGGAGAATAAGCCTTCAAAATTAACAACAAAAATGACTAGAGTAAGGTGGGCATGGAGAGGTGTATATACAACATTTGCCATTAATTAAGAGAATATTTTGGAAAATAGTACTGTTAGTTAAGGATCTTATTTTCATTAATCTATTAACAGCCATTTATTGAGCACCTACTCTGTGCCAAGCACCATGCTCTATCCTGGGGCTACAAAAATTAACTAGACACAGAACTTACAGACATTTTCATTCATGTAGTCAGTCGCCTGAGATTTTTTACTTTTTATTATTTTTTTTAGAGATGGGGTTTTGCTCTGTCACCCAGGCTGGAGTGCAGTGGCACGATCATAGCTCACTGCAGCTTCAAACTCCTGGGCTCAAGTGATCCTCCTGCCTTGGCCTCCCAAAGCGCTGGGATTATAGGCATGAGCCACCATGCCTGGCCCACTCCAGATCTTTAGTAACATCACAACATTCCTCTTTTCCCTGTAGCATCAAAAGTGGGGAGGGGAAATGGGGAAAATGGGGAGTTATTAATCAAGGGACATAAAATTTCATTTAAGCAAGATGCATAAGCTCTAGAGATCTGCTGTACAACACTGTACCCATAATCGACAATAATGTGCATGTAAAAATTTGTTAAGAGGGTAGAGCTCATGTTTCATTCTTACTACAATAAAATAAAAATTTTTAAAGGTGGTTAGATCCTAACATTTATTGAATTCAATTGACCCTACCCTTTTTGAATAATTCAAATTTTGTTTTTCATTCCAGCCACCTAGAGGATCGATTAGGTTGTAGGGCTGAACAGATTTCCCCACTCCTACCCCCGTATTGCTGGAGCACAGGTCCAATCAAATGTTGCATTTTAAAAGTTATAACCTATGCAATCAATTTAATGAGAGCATCAGCCATTTTGATATTTAGGTCCTTTCCTCAGTGTATGGGTGTGCTTATGTTTATCACATTTTTCTGCCATTATCTCAATTCACCTTATTTCATGAATAATGTACAAACTTTCTGAGCATATAGCAAAGTATTTTGAAAGGGTTTGAGGACAGGAAACAATGAGATTTCCTCAGACACCAATATCATCAAATAAGTTAGCATCTGACACTACCTTGTATATTTAATTTCCTCAAAGTCACCATAGATAGATGGTTTTTGTTATCCATATCTGAGGGTACTTATGTAGAGTTAAATGAATAGGAGGTTTACATCTACAAATTTGTATTTGTTTAATGTACATAATCCCATGTCAATTTAACATCTGACATTCATTTTGTACCTAGTTGAAATGTCTGCCTTTTCAACTCGATGGGTATTAATAAATGTTATGAGACTTTTTTAATCCTGAATGAATTGTGTACCATTAAGTAGTACTAAATAATATTACCAACCTTTGATCTACAATTAAGCTGATATATCAATATTTCTTCCAAAGTAATGTGTGATCTAAAAGATCTCACATTCTGAAATTAAGTTGTAATATTGTAAAGACTCTGTTTCTGCTGGACACAGTCGTGTGTGCCTATATTCCCAGCTACCCAGGAGGCTGAGGCAGGAGATCGCTTAAGCCCAGGAAACTGAGTCCAGCTCAAGCGACATAATGAGACCCTGTCTCTAAAAATAAAATAATCTGTTTCTAAGGTTAAAATTATTTGAATGTAGTTCAGTGAGACAGTCTCAAAAATTAAATATTCCTCTGTTTCAAAACTTATAACGATATAGCACAAAGCAAGACTGAATATGACTTGTTTCTTCTGATATACAGTGTAGACTTGAATTTGCAAGAAGCCTTTTAAAAATAAGATGGGTGTACTTATAGAAAAATAACCTAAGTCAAATTGACAAAGCAAAAAAGCACATAAAGTGCATAATGATCTATAGTGTTAACAATTCTCCTTTTATGAACCAGGAGGACCTCAATAATGTATATGGTTTCAAGTATGGGTGTGTTTGTGTGTACATGTCCCACAAACACATATATAATACTGGAATAATTAGTGATGAAGAATTATGGTTGAAAGCACCATTGATCAAAGCATCATTGGCTCCAAAATAATGATTGTGTCTACATACCTTGGGAAATTGGTGCCCAGTGAATTGTACAAGTCAGGTGCAAGTGACATATGACAGGTAACAATGGTGGCAGGAGGAGCCATGACAATGAGAGAGAGAGAGAGAGAGAGACCATTTTCTGGGAAAATATAATGCCACATTTGAAGACTTTAGCTGTCCATGAGAGTAAAGTGAATGATTCTAATAAGCTCAGGAAAACGGATGTGAGAGGATAAATCAGAAGCAGAGTACTTGCTGTTTAGCATCAACACTTTTTCCTTGTTGGGGAGCTAAGGATATTTTAAGTGAATGAAGAGGAAAATGTAAATTCTGTGGGAGCAAAGTGTGTCAGATTTTATAAAGCATGTTAAGTCTAAATGTAGTAACATATGCCTCACTTTGGAGGGGTCACCTAGAGAGCTTACTCCTTTCTGGAACTCAGGCAGAAATGATGGCACAGACTGCACCAAAGTGGGTACTATTGTTCAGAGTATGGATTTAATCTTTTTTTATTTGCTTCCTAGTCCCAAACCAGGCTCGGTGCTGCCACCACATTTGGCACTAAATCAAAAGACCAACTCTGCTGCACAGGAAGCAAATGTAGCTGCAAAGTTGTGCTTTTTGTGAAAGCTATGCTGTTGCTATTTTCTGAAACACTGTGGAATTGTGTGGAAGAGAGGAAGACTTCATCAAGACTCTAGGCTAAAACATCATCAGCTACTTAGGAAGGACATGCAAGTAGATAGTTACGGTAGCCAGAAGATTACCTACAGTGACATCCTCACTGCTTCAGATAACTGTGGCATTATCTTACCAGTTTCATAAACTCTTAGCCTAAAAATCACATTCTGGGGCTCAGGTGCCACACATAAGCTTGGCCTCTAAAATAGACTCTGTGGGTAGTGCTCATTTGGACCTCACCCAGTAGGCTGTGGGGGTGGAAATCCTGAAGTTTTGGTCTGAACTGCCAAGACCCTCACCCAGGACAGTAACTATGTGAGAAAGATTAGCCCAAGTAGAGACAAATGCCACAGAATGGACCTCAATAAACATGAGGCAATACCCCCCACCCCCAAGCAGTCTGGATGCTCACCTTGACCTAATTTCTAGAGCCCTATCTCCTACCTGTCCTGCTAGCTGTTGGAAGGGATCTTAGAGATTTCTACTCAAATTCTTTATCTAGTGGTTGATCACATCTGAATCATCCCCACTTTCTTTCAGCAGTAGCAATTATGGAGCTAAGATAGGTCACGTCTTGACATCTAAATAGAGAAAACTTCAAATACTAGTGATTTGAATTGGGAGGCTAGAAAAGGAGAGATAAAAGCTAATTAGGGCATAGGCACACTATAACAAGAAAGAGGTGGTGGGCTTGAACCAAAGCAAGTGCCATTAGAGTTGGACAAATGCAGGAGTAATTGGGTGAAAATGTCTAGGAGAACTTGGTGTTGGCCTGGATGTGTGGCTCAGAGAGAAGGAAGAGAAAATGATGAGCCTGAAGTTTCAAGTCTTGATTCCTTGACAAATGGAGGTGCCCTTCAGAGAAACACATGATAAGAAAGCTTTGGTTGAAGATGTTGAGTTCTGTTTCAAATATTATGAGTCTGAGGTACCAATAGAACGTGGCATTACAGAATCGATGCTTTGGAGGGAGGCAAAAATTTGAGGAGAATGGTGTGAGTAGTACATTGGAGTAGATGAGACCACTATGGGAGAGCATATAGAAAGCGAAGAAAAGAAATCAGGTATGGAACCCTTGTGAATACCTGCTTTTAGTGCAGAGGAAGAAAAAGTCAAAGAGAAACTAGGAAAAGATGACATAGAGCAGTGGTTAGAAAACTAAAAAGAAAATCAGGACAGCATAATGTCCTGGAAGCCAAGATAAGAGAGGAGTTGCCCAATAACATCAGATACTTTAAAAAGCAAGGAGGGTATGGTGAGCTTAGAGAGAGGCATTGAATTTGGTGGTTAGAATACCATTCTTTCCCTTTATTGTAACACAAGTAAATCAAGACCACCACCACCACCAAGACTTTAATAATAGCACACCAACCCCAGCGGTCACTGCATGAAAGACAGTGGAGAGTAAAGTGTTATAGTATTAATTTGTTCCTTTATTCATTCAATGAACCATTATTAAACTTTACTATGCTCCAGGCATCATGCAAGGTGTTAGCCATCTGTTGCCATTGAGGTAATATTGGGAGTGCCTGCATCCCCCTTTTAGGTAGGTCTTGGTATAATTATTAAAAACTCCTCATCATATCCTCAAAAGTGTCATTATTTGGACAATACATTATATTTATAATATATAGCCTACTTTTCCAGACTCACCTGGCCAGTCCTATATTTCTTTTAGCCTAAACTCTCCTAGAATGGGACCTCCATGTGGGCCATGTGGTCTATGAAAGGAATCATTGCCAACACCACTGTATTTCCAAGCTAGACTGTGTGTTCCCAAATTCACCTGTCCCATACCCGCTATTCATATGTTATCTGCTAAGCATTACAGCCATTCTCTTTGGGTTGATCTTGATGATTCAGAGTAAATCCTTCACTTACAGGAATAACTCATGGTACAAATAAGCCTAAATCCATTGTATTTATTTTAGCCCCGTGTTTTGTGTTGTTGTGTTAATTGTAGGCATTTTTGCCAAATAGTATAGTGTGAGGAATAAGTGAGGCTGGCAGAAGCGACCTGGCTAAACCAAAATTTCTCTGGTGTAGAAGCGAGGCTCAGGGTATTTTTAGCTGGTCAATAAAGACTTAAGTGTGTTAGCTAGAGGCACTTGGACATCCAGGCTGTGCTTATTTCTCAGGTTTATAAAGAACTTAAACGTATATAGGAGTTAATTAATTTGGCTCTATTCCACCTACAGTTTAGCTTCTTGAGGGAATAACTTGACCCTTCGTGTACTCTATGTTCATAGTTGTAAAGAGAATTCCCAACAAAATGAATAAAACCTCACTTGGATTGTTTGAGTTTGACTTCTTGTGTACTTCCGTGGAGAAATTCCAAGATGTCAGGCACAGCACAAAATGTCAAAATACCTCTTCAGTTAAGGACAAACACACACATTGTACTATTCCTAGCTGGAGTTATTTAGGATTCTGTTTTTTTCTCTCTTAAATGACTGACATTCTGAAGAAGGAGTTAACCTGTGACTTGGTAACAGTAATAGAGACTCTTAAAAGTGCACAAAATTTTGCTCACTCCATCCTGACCTCTCCTTTCCCTAGAGAATATTTCAAAACAAATTGTCACCTTTGGGACAAGAGGTCAGTTTCCTCACCTCTGAGGTTTCCTGTGATTAAATAAGAAGTTACAGGAGTTTTCTCAGTTGTCAGAATCCCAGAGCAGAGGAACACGGAACAATAGGAATAAAAAAAGACCACCTGTCATGCTGACAGATCTTCTTTGTAACACCTCTAAACGGATGTGACAGATTAGACTGCGGGTAAGGCCTGTGAACTGAGCGTAACAGACAAAAATGAATTGAGTCGTTTGATGTCACAATGCAAATGAAGTGTGGCTTCATAGAAAGTCCTCATTCCAAATGCCATGTCCCTTGTATCATCCAATCTCCCTAGCCACTTAAGTGCATGCCATCACAGAACATTGTGACAGAGTCTATAGCCCATTAGCTGTGATGGCAGCTTGTATGGTTTTGTTGACTCCATTTTTCAAATGTAGTCCCTATGAAACATTCATTTCATAAATGTGACTAAATTTTATCCTGAGTTGCAAAAAGTAGTAGTTAGGCACAATCACATCACTCACCCAATCAATTTTACTGTAAGACCTGAGAAACAATTAGTAGAGAAAGTGAGAAGCCATCACCTCTTTTCATAATTATAAAATACACTGGATATCGTTGCCTCCCTACCTTGAGAATTTGGTCCAGCATGGAGGGGAGTCCATTGTTCTCAGCCATCTTCTGTTTAAGTTACAGCAGTAGGCATGAGAATAGAACCCCCACCCCTTACTCCCAAACCAGCTGAAAGAAAGGGTAGTAATGATAGAGCTGAGTCTGAGGTCTCATGGCTGAATAGAGCAACAGCTACCATTTAGTGAGCACTTATTTTGTGTCAATGATATCGCATGTAAATTTGTAATATTTAATGTGATCCTAACATCTCAGTGAGTTAGTTACTGTCATCATCCCAATTTTATATATAAGAAAACTGAGAAACTTTTATTCTTGTCAGGTCAAAATAACTGCGTGACCTTAGACAGGGTCAGAATTCAAACCCAGGTTTTTAGCCCAAAGCCCATGCTCATTTCACCACATCATGAAGTTTTAGATTAAGTTTAAAGGAAGGGCAAATTGTCCTAACTGAAGCCTATTTGGAGCCCTCATGTGTATAGGTTAATACATCTTGTATGGTATGGAGTGTATGGAGTCCTCTTTAGTTAGAATCCTTACTTTCACACCTATCAAAACATTTCCATATGTATTAGACCAAAAGATGTTTCCAACCACAGGGTTTTGCTAGGCCCTGACTGCTACCCATTGACTCCCTATACCTTGCAGTCTAAGAAGTTTGGCCTGTACCCTGCATGCTGTGCATCCGGGATTCCCTGGCTGAGGATTTGCTGGAATCAAACCACTCAGCCCTAGAGGTAGACAGGACTCTCCTCTTGTGTGTCTAGAAATGGAGGCACCTCGAACCATTCTCAGAGCTTCTATTAGTTTCCTGTGGCTGCCATAACAAATTACCACAAACCAGATGGTTTAAATCAACATAATTTTATTCTCTTGTATTTCTGGAGGCCAGAAATCTAAAATCAAGTTGTCAGTAGGGCTGAGGTCCCTCTGGAGTCCTGGAGAATCTGGTTCTTACCTCTTCTAGCTTTTAGTGGCTTCAGGCATTGATGTTCCTTGGTTTGTGGCTGCATCACTCCAATCTCTGCCTTTCTTCATATCACCTCCTCTTTTCTGCTCTTCAGTCCGTCTTAAATATTCCTCTGCCTTTCCTTTATAAGGACACTTGTCATTGGATTTAGGGCCCACTCAAATAAGCCGGGATAATCTCATCTCAAAGTCTTTAATTACATCTTCAAAGACCCTTTTTCCAAATATGGTAATATTCACAGGTTTCAGGAATTAGGACAGGGACACATATTTTGAGGGACCACAATTCAGTCTTCAACAGGGGACTCAACATCCCCAGCTATGCTCCGAGCCACAGGAAACCACGCTGACCAGGGCCAAATTGGGCCACTAAGAATATGAAGATAGAATTATAACTGTCCTCCCTTCCCACTTTTTAAAATATCACCCCTCATCCATATGTCCTTCAGTCCCCAGGCTCTCTTGATGTCCATGGGATCAGTCTCAGGCTATCCTAGGTCTATTTGTTCACTGAAACAGGGTAGTACAAGAGAGAATATGAATTTAAGAATATAACAGAACTTGTTTAGAATTTACTCCAATGTTTTTTGGTGATATGGCCTTGGACAAGTTACTTTAACCTCTCTACAATTTGGGTTACTAACCTGCAGAATAGAAATGAAATTTACTTTGGTCAGAGGCTCTTAGGAGAAGAAAATACCTAGGCTTTGGAGACAGAGAGACATATGTTTGTTTCCTGGCTCTGGCTTTGCCACCCACTAGCCACGTGATTTGGGGCGAGACATTGAAACTCTCTAAACTTCAGTTTTCTCATCTGAAGAATAGGGATAATAAGGCTTAACTTGCAGAGATGTCAGGATTTAATAATAAACAATTATTTAATAATAAAATATAGTTGGTGTCAATGCATGTTTATTAAATTTAGTGTTGCTGTTGTTGTCAGCTGCAACTTACAAGGTGCCTATTCTATGCCGGACATTCTGCCGTGCACTATGGAGCAATGAAGTCATGTATCTTAGTCCTCCTATAGACTGACCTTAGAAGAAGATAGTACTGTTGTGAGAAACTAGCAACACCACCCAACTTATGGCCCCCCAAATTATTTCCTTGGGATACAGCTGAGTCATCTTCACTGTTGAATGAAATTGCATAAATTTGAGGAATTTAGAAAGGCATGATCAAAGCTAATGTCTTTTCTGTCAAAATTCATAGATTTTAAATGTGTCCTGGGGATAAGCTGAGAAATGTAGACGACTAACAAATGAACCATTTTTAATTGCATTTCACTTTTCTAGCTGAACGCTCGTGGAGGTTTTCTTCTTGTTTTACTGGCAAATTTCAATGAGGGTCAGTAGAGTGATAAAACCAGCTTGACTGTTCATAAATATCTTGATTTTTACAGAAATTAAAGTGTTGCTGCAGACTTCAATATATTACCATTCGGACCACCGAGGGAGCCTTCCAGGACAACAATCTAGGAGTCCACATTAGCCTTGTTATTTCTTCCTTTGATTGAAGTTAAATGCAACACAGCAGCTGAGTCTTCCATGATCAATTCAAATGCAATAGCACAACCAATGGTAGAGGAAAAGGACTTTCTAAATAAAACAGCTAATTAATAGTCTGACATAAAAAAAGGTGGACCTAGCTATCATTGTAGAACTTAGGTAAAGGAAGCACAACTTTTTTTTTGTTTCCTGAATGGGCAAATCCAGGTTTCAAGGATCCATTCTTGTGCTCATTTATTCAATAGACAGTAACTAAGTACAGCTGTCCCTCAGCGTCCATGGGGTATTGGTTCCAGTCTCCTGCCCATGGATACCAAAATCTAAGGATGCTCAAGTTCCTAATATAAGATGGTGTAACATTTACATATAACCTACGCACATCCTCCTGTATATCTTAAATCATCTCTAGATAACTTACACTGCTTAATACAATGTAAATGCTATGTAACTAGTTGTTATACTGTATTTTTATTTGTATATTGTTATTTTTTATTGTTTCGTTTTTTTGGAACATTTTTGATCCACAGTGAGTCAAATCTGCAGATGTGGAACTCACGGATAAGGAGGGCTGACTATACGTTGAACGTGCCAGCCTTATGCCAGGTGCTGGCAATACATAGATAAAGAAGGTCCAGCCTTCACAGATAAACTTGAAGAGTTATTGTGATACATTACAGTGCATTTGGGGAAGGGTGTGGGGAAGCTGCTGGGAGAGTACAGAGGAAGGAAAGCATGCCTTTGTCTTAGAGAATCAGGAAGCTTCCCAGAGGAGGGGACACTTCAGCTGCATTTCAGAGGATAAATGAGAGCTAAACATGGATATTGGAGGCAGAGTTTACTAAAGATATAGGACAAGGGCATAGCGATGAGAAACACAAAAAAGCATAAGGTGGGTGAAGGTGATGAGAGAAAGGAATGGCTTTTTAGGTCTGGACGTATCTGGGAAACATTTCTGAGGTGTATTTACTAGGAGCAGGTGATGGATAGGCTATAGGGAAGGACAGAGAGTGTGGAGGCAGGAAGGATGTGAGGCTTTAGGGTTGGGTACTGGGTGGGCAGTTTGGGATTGTGCCAGTGCTGTGGATGAAAGGTTTGTATCTACCCAAAATTCATATACTGAAACCCTAATTCTAATGTGATGATATTAGGAGGTGGCGCTTTTGGGAGGTAATTAGCTCATGAGGGTAGAGCCTGTATGTTGTGATTAGTGTCCTTATAAGAAGAGGCTAGAGAGCTAGCTGGCTCTTTTTCTTTCATGTGGGAATAAGTCTCACCAGAACCCAGCCATGTTGATACCTGATCTCAGACTTCCAGCCTCTGTAACTGTGAGAAATAAATATTTGATTTTAAGGCCACCCAGTCTATGGTACTCTGTTATAGCAGCCCAAAGTGACTAAGACAGAAATTGGTACCAAGAAGTGGGATGCTGCTGCAGTAAATACCTAAAAATGTGGAAGTGGCTTTGGAATTGAGTGATGGGTAGAAGCTGGAAGAAGCTAAAGTTTGTCATGAAGGGACTTTTAAAGGTGATTCTGGTGAGGGCTCAGAAAGGAAAGAGGAGAGCTGTATACAAAGCTTCTGTCTTCTTAGAGAATAATAAATAATCCTGTATAGAATATTGGTAGAAATATGGATGGTAAAGGACATTCTAATGTGGCTTCAGATGGAAATGAGGAACATGTTATTGGACAATGGAGAAAAGATGATCCTTGTTACCAAGTGGCAAAACACTTAGCTGAATTATGTTAGTGTTTTGTGGAGGGTAGAACTTGTAATAGAACTGGATATTTATTTAGCTGAGGAGATTTCTACATAAAGTTTTAGAGGAGTGGCATGGTTCCTTCTGACTGCTTATAGTAAAACGCAAGAGGAAAGAAATGACTTGAAGATGGAATTGTTAAGCAGAAAGTAACTATAACTTAAAAATTTGGATATTTCTCAACCTATCCATATTGCAAAAAAAATGAGAAAGTATCTTTGGAAGAGAACATTAAGAGTGTGACCAAGCGATCTTTGATAAGGAAATTAATGTAGGTGTGAACCACAGACTTAATCAGTTACCTCAGCAGAAAAACTGCCAGTTTGAGCTGAAGGGGATGGAGCTGAAGGAAGGCTGTCAGATTGTTTGGATTTTATGGGACAGGACCATAGAGATATTTGTCTACAAACATGTTCCATTTTTCAAGACAAGGGAAGAAGGTCCCCAAAGGTGATTCAGAAATCATCAGGGCCATTGTCTGGGTTTCAACAGGCCACACAATTTCTACCCAAAGCCATGAGGGCTGGCCCACCCAGAGCCTCTGCCCAACAGAGCTGCAGAGGCAAGATGACCCCCCACCCTAGTGTGTCCAGAAGGTGGGACCTCCATCTTAATGGGTCTGGATGGCAGGGCATTGAGCTAAAAAGGATAGAAATGATTATTCTCAAGCCTTAGGATCTTACGGAGTGTGACTTGCTACATTTTGGACTTGCTTGCAACCTGTCACCCCTTCCTTCTTTCCTATTTCTCCCTTTTGGAATGGGAATGTTTATCCTACACCTGTCCCACTATTGTATTTTGCAAGCACATGACTTATTTGATTTCACAGATTCATAGCTGGAGAGGAATTTTGCCTAAGGATGAATTATACCTCGAATCTCACCCGTATCTGATTTAGATATTTAGATGAGACTTTGGGCTTGAGCTAAGAATTTAGGGGTTGTTTGGATGGAATGAATTATTTTGCATTTAACATGGACATGAATTTTGAGGGGCCAGGGTAGAATGCAATGGACTCAGTGTATCCCTGCAAAATGTACACCTTGAAATTCTAATCCCAATGTGATGATAGGAGGAGGTGTAGGACCTTGGGGAGTCAATTATGTCATGAGGGTGGAGCTTTCATGATGGGATTAGTGACGATGTGAGGCTATAAGGAGAAGTCAGCAGTCTGCAACTCAGAAGACTCTCACCAGAACCCAACCATGCTGGCACCCTGATCTCGGACTTCCAGCTTCTAGAACAGTGAGAAATAAATGTTTTTTGTTTATGCCACACGGTCTATGGTAACTTGTTGTAGCTGCTCAAGATGACTAAGAGACCCAGTATCTGTTTTGAGGAGCAGCGCTCTTTCTCTTTGCAACAAAATCTGGGCACCAGGGCCAAAGCTTCCCTGAAGCTTCCACAGCCCCATTTGGCTAATTAAGGGCTAATTCAAATATCAATTTATTGTTCTTCATTTAATTTTGTTTAAAACATTTTTGCAGTGCATGTAATGAGGAAAAATCTTCTTCTTTAAAAATTCAAGCAAGGCCCACAACTTTAAAGAAATTAGTCTAAAGCTGTTACAAATTGTAAGCTAGTAAGTGGGTAGATACTGGCAATTTGGTTCAGGAGCTTAAAATTTCTCTGTTACACAAAAGAAAGATCGAAGCATTGGTTAGCTGGCTTTCCAAGAAAAATAGGGAAATACCAAGTGTTTCTTTTTTTTCAAAAGTACCTGTTGTATTAATATTTCTTCACTTTGACTTTGTGCTAGTAGAATTGGTGATGTGTTGTGACTTGAAAGGAGAAGTTGGTTATGGACCTTTAGTGTTAACCATATTAAGGCCCAGAGAGATGGTATGCCTTGTCCAGGGTCACACAAGTAGTTAGTGGCAGATCTAGACGGAATCAGAAGACAAGAGGCTGAAAGGATTTTGTTGCCTATTCTTTGGTCAGTGCTGCCCTCTGGTCTTGCTTGTGAATAATGGTTGGGTTTGGCTAGGTGGGGAGAAAGCAGGAGGTGAAGCAAGGAGACCAGTAGGGAAATACTAACAAATGCTTAGAGGTGACAAGTTATCTGACTCACAGTGACACCTTGAAGAAATAAGCCTGCTTGAAGCAGGGGCATCTGATTATAGAAATCTGGACAGCAGTACCCCAGAGAAGGCAGTGGAGGTAGCAGACTGAGTAACCCATACTTGGGAAAGAGCTGCTATGGCCTTTTGATTTCCTGTAAATGAAGCAGCTTCCTCCTCCTCAGGTGCAGATACAAAGTACATATTTATATTTTAGTTCCCTTCCTCTGTCCCAAGTTTTTGTTTTGTTTTTCTGGGAAGTGGAGACTGAAATCCCTCTCTGACTTTTCCCACAGGACTGGTTGGAAAAATAGGTAGGAAAAGATGTTTGGCTTTTATTATTAGTCTGTTGGGTAGTCCCTGGAAGATTTTAAGAAAGAGAGTGAATGACTTGATTTATTTTTTTAAAAAAGAATTACTCTGGTGCTGATTGGAGAATGTGGAGAATGGATGCTAAGGGGTTATAGAAGCTAAGAAAAAAAAAAAGAAGAAGAAAACACCAGAAGCAATTGCTTTGGACCAAATGAGTATGGTGGATTAGATTAGGGTGGTAATAGTAGTGATGGACAGAAGTAGACAGAATTGGGATAGAGTTTTGGAGGTGAAGTCAGAAAGACTTATGAAAGAATTGGACATGAGGTGTGAAGCGAGTGGTATCAATCCTAGCTTTTTTATGTGAGTCACTGGGAATGTCTGGGGGAGAATATTTGTAGGGAAGAATCATGAGTTTGGATCTGGACCTGTTAGGTTCGAGGTGCCTATTAGACATTCAAGTGGAGATGTCAAATAGTCAGTTGGACATATGAGTGGAAATATAAACTTGGAAGTCATCAACACATAGATAGTATTTAAATCTATGGGACTGAATGAGGTTAAGGTTACTTAGGGTGACAAGAAAAGGAGGCTACAAAACAGATTGAGAACGAAAGGCCAGAGAGATAGAAATAGGACTAGAAGAATGAAGTGTCCTGGAAGCCCAGAGAAGAACAGGTTTTAAAAAGAATGGAATAGTTAGCTATGTCAAGTCGTGCTGGGATCTAAAGTAAATGAAGAGCAGAGACCACTGACTTTAATTACATAAAGGTTGTTTAAGACTTTGACAAAAGTGGTATCTACAGAGTGGTGGAGACAGAAACTGCATTAGTCTGAGTTGAGGAAAAAGAAGAGAAGTTAGGGTTGAAAATAGTGACTATAGACTACATAGAAAAGAGATTTTGTTGTGAAAGGGAACAGATAAAATAGGGTGGTAGCTGGAATGGAGAGATAAGGTAAGATAAGTGATATATAGGGCACACCTATTTGCCCATGCAATGATCATGTAAAGAGGAAAAAACTTAACATTCAAGGAATGGAGGGAAGCTCTTGAGAAGGCTAGAGGGGCTGAGATGGATAGCAAGCTTAAGCAGAGAAGTTAGGCACGGAGAGAAGCAGGGATGTTTCACTACAGCACTCCTGTTGGTTGATTAAGTGAGTCAAGGACATCACCTGTGAGCGAAGGGTTGGGTGTTGGATGCAATTGTAGGTTTGAGAAGAGAGAAAATGCTGTAACATTGTTTTGGAGAGTAGGAGTATACACGTTAAAGGGAAATGTGGTAGGCTGCTCAGGTAACATAGAGGGCTCATTTGAAATGTCCAACCATAACTTTAAAATGAAACCTGTTGACACAGATGTGTGTTTTTCTCAGGCAACATTCAGCTACTAAAAAACTGATGAAGCAGGCAGAGAATGGAATGAACTAGAGTTGGGGCTTTGCAAGGCACACGTGATGGAGGGAGAGATAAATTAGGGAGTTAAGCATGTTTGGAAGAGAGTGAATATAATGTATTATCAAATCTAAAGTCTGGATGGAGAGAAGCGAAGACATCAGGTAGATGAAGAGCTGTGAGAAGGTGGTGAGATCAGTACCTTGCAAGTTTTGATAAAATTAGAGAATTACTAGAGTCAGATTACTATGACAGGTGAACTGGAAGGAAAAGAAGTAGGCTGATAGAGAAATAAGGACCCCAAAGTTAGAATAAGGATTGGCCAGCGAGGTAGGATGGGGAAAGAGTGTTTCAGAGGGAAGGAGCAGTCAACCAGTCAAGACATCAGGTAAAATAGGGATAAAAAGGTGAACATTGGATATAATCACAACAAGATCATTGTTGACCTTTACAAGAGCTATTTCAATGGATGGTAGGATACATTGCGGTAGATTGAGGATTGATTAGGCAATAAGAAAATTGAGACAGAGAAGTCAGAAGAACTTTTCAAGAAATTTAGCTGTGAAGGGTAACTAAAAAAATAGGTGATAGCTAGATAGGTATATGGCACGTTAAATAAAGGATTTTTAAAAGTTGAGCAACACTTTGTTTTTCTAATTGAAATTATTATTGAGATAAGTATAGTTCACATGCAATTACAAGAAATAATACAGAGAGATTCCTTGCACATGCTGCCCAGATTCCTCCAATGGTAACATCCTGTAATATCATTGAATATCCCAAACAGGATATTGATACTATTATATAAAACGCCAATCCTACCTAGAGTTCCCAAGCACCACCTGTACTCCTCTGATCGTGTATTAAATTCTATATGGTTTTATCACTTGTGCATGAACTATCATTGTCAAGACACCACACACTTCCAGTACCACAGGGATCCCTCTTACTGTCTTTTTATAACCACACCCACCACCCCTCTCAATTCCCCTCACCCTACCTTAGTCATGAATCACTCAAAACCAATAATCTGTTTTCCATTTCTATAATCTTGTCATTTCATTAATGTTATACAAATGCAATCATACAGTATGTAACCTTTTGGAATTGGCTGTTTTCCTCTCTTGAATAAATCTCTGGAGATGCATCCAGGTGTTCTGTGTATCAACAGTTCAGTCCTTTTTATTGTTGAGTTCCATGGTATGGAGATACCACAATTTTCTTAATCATTCACCCATTAAAGGACATCTGAACTGTTACTAGTTTATAGCTCTTATGAATAAAGCTACTAAAAACATTCATGTACAGGCTTTTGTGATAAGATAGGTTTTCATTTCTGTGGGATAAATGCCCAGGAGTGCAATTGCTGGATCATATGGTAGTTGCATGTTTAATTTCTTTTTTTTTTTGAAATTTCCACACTCTTTTCCAGAGTGGCTATACCATTTTACATCCCTACCAGCAATATAGGAGTGATCTAATTTCTTGGCATACACTCCAAAATTTTGTGGTGGTGTTATTTTTTTATTTTAGGCCTCCAGAGAGATGTATAGCTAGTATTTCATTGTGGTTTTATTTGTATTTCCCTGATAGCTAAGGACTTTGAACATCTTTCTGTGTGCTTATTTGCCATCTGTACATCTTCTTTGGTAAAATATCTGTTTATATCTTCTGTCCATTTTTAATTAGATTAATTTTTACTCTTGAGTTTTAGAGTTCTCTATAGATTCTAGATATTGTAGGTAGTTTTTGTCAGATACATGGTTTACAAATATTAATATTTTCTCCCAGTCTGTAACTTGTATTTTCATTCTCTTTATGTGGTCTTTTGCAGAGAGAAAAAAACCCCTTTTTTTCAGTATTTGATATTATGATGTTACTTCCTTCTGGTCTCCATGGTTTCAGATGAGTAATCTACTGTCATTCAGATTGGTGTTCTTCTATGAGTAAGGTATAGTTTCTCCCCGGCTGCTTTTAAGATTTTTTTCTTTTGTCTTTATCTTATAGAAGTTTAATTATGATGTGTTTTAGCATTCATTTCTTTGGGTTTATTCCATTTGTGGTTTGCTAGATTTCTTGAATCTGTAGGTCTGTGTCTTTAACCAAATTTGGGAAATTTTCAGCCCATATTCCTTAAGCCTCACTTTCTTTTTCCTTTTTCTAGGATTCTCATGATACAACAGTTGGGTCTTTTGTTGTTGTCCCCCACGTCTCTGAGGCTATGTTTCTTTTTGTGTGTGTCTGTTTTCTCTCTGTTCATATTGTATGAATTTTATTGATCCTTTCTCAAGCTTACTGATTCTATTCCCATCATCTTCTCTCCACTGTCGAGCCTATCCAGTGAGTTTTTTATTTATGATACTTTATTTTTTATTTCTATAATTTCCATTGAGTCTTTTCTTACAACTTATATTTTCTGAGATGTTCTATATTTTTCATTTGTTTCAAGATAATTTGTAATTGCTGTTTAAGCATTTTTATGATAGCTGCTTTAAATCCTTATCAGATAATGCCAATTTCTAAGTCATCTTGGTGTTGGCATGAGCCGATTATCCTTTTTTCCCCTCATTCATGTGATTTTTCTAGTTCTTGTTATGACAGGTGATTTTTTATTGTGTCATGGACATTTTGGCTAATATGTTAGGAGACCGTGGGTCCTGTTTAAATCTTTTCCTTTAGCAGGCAGTCACCCCATTAAGATTTGGCATCAAGGTCCTGGCCTACTTTGTGAGTTGTGGTTCCAAAGGCAGTTTAATTTTTAGAGCTTTTACAATGCTATTTTGTTCAGTTTGGTTTATTTGGTGCCTTAGGGACTCCCGCTGGTCCCTGCTAATGCTGCCTAAGGGGGCAGAAGCAGTTTTCCCAGGCCCACAGGGATAAAGAACCTTCCTGTGTATGCCACTTTTTATAACTGGGTCCCTGCCATCATTTCCACTTACCTGCTCCAGCATCCCCTGGCAGAGGAAAGGAGTCTCAGGTCCCCTTGTCCTGTGTCGTGGTAGGATCCCCCTGGTTGGTATTGTCTGAATACCTGATGTCTCTCAAAGTGGGAGAGTGTCAAGTCTGTGGAAACAAAGAAACTCTGTGGATCAGGCCTGCTCGTTGTGGCAGGATGCCCCTTGACAGTGCTGCTTGACTGCCTGGTGTTTGTCAGTAAGGGAAGAGATTCCTGGTCCGACAGGGAAAGAGAATGCTTCCCTGGCTGCTTACTGTTGGCAGGGCTCCCAATCAGTCCCCTTTGCTGGCATTACCAGGCCCACCTGATGTTGTCAGAGGGATTGCTGTTCCACCCAGGGAAGAAACAAGCCTCCTGGGCTTGCCTTCTATTATTCAGCCGAAAAGAAATGCTGGGTCTGTGTCACCTTCTTCTACTGAGTAGGGGGATCATAAGACACCCTGCTACCATGCTGTTTCTATAGTCCCGGGATGCTAAACCAGTTAGCCTTCCTTTTTTACCACTTTTGAGAGTTCTCCTTTGGTTGCCTCTTGCATTATTCCCAGGGTTTATAGTTGCACTTTGTGCACAGGAGCAGAGAGATGCATCTACACCATCTAGTCTGGACCAGAAGTCTGATTGAGTTTAATTGCCAAAAGAGGGAAGCAAAGAGAGAGAGGACAGTCAATATAGTAAGATCTCAAAGCTAAGAGAAAAGAACGCTGAACATGAATGAGAATATAAGCATTAGTGAGGGACACGGAGGAGAGAAGATGCAGATTCAGGTAAATTTATAGGTTTGGTAGTAGGAATTTGAGGACATTCTTGGCTGATGGGCCTAATTGATTTTCTGTGAAACAGAGAGAGAGGCAGCATAAGAGCCCAGATCCTGAAGTCTTGCATTTTTAGTTAGGAACCCCGGTCCTGCTTATTACCAGCTGTGAGACCTTTGGCAAATCACTTAAATCCCTCTGTGCCTCAGTTTCCCATAAAATGGAAATAATAATAGCATATATTCTCATAAGACTCTTATGATGATTAGTTGAAGTGAATTAATATTTGAAAAGTGTTTAGGAAAGGGTATTAATAAGTGTTTGCTATGTACATTAATATATCTCATAAGGTTCTTATGAGTATTAAATGAGATAGGCTGTATCTACAAAGTGTGCAGCAAATTGCCAGCTATACAGCATTCAACAAATGTTACTATCATTTTCATAATTATTCTTTTCAGCCTTAGAATATTTCCTTGAAGCAAAATCATTGGTCAAAATTTGCCAAACTCAGCCCAATCCCATGTTTTTGTTAGAGAGGGTCTTTCTTGTCCTGGCCTTGTCAGTGGCAGGTGAGTAAGGTGAGCACAGGTGCATATAGTACCAATCTTGGTAGAAATAGTGGGGATGGGGCAATGGGGTATGAGGAACTCCAAGGTGCAACGGAGCATCTACTTTTCTGGGAAGCTTTAGGTGAGTGTCCAAGGCCAACTGAGCTTCACCAGCTGCAGTGTACATTCTGCTGGAGCATTGCTTGCCTACAGCATTCTATGTAGCTTTCTTTTCCTTAAGCCCGAGTGCTCCTCACACTCAGGACCAGGAACAGGAGAAAATTCCCACTCCCTCACATCACAACATTCCTCCACGCTATAACGCACACCCTGTCCCAAAGTAATATCTGAAAGTCCCCGAGAAAACCAAATGGATTCAAGTGTCTGAAATATGTTAATATTAGCAGTCAGCTACATAAATGGAGAAACAGAAGTCGTGGTTCTATTTATTCTGTGACAGTGGAAAATCATAGGGTCTTTTATCATGCTGGAAAAGGAACACAAAAAAGAATTTGGAGTGCCATCTTGTGGAGTGATCTATCATTACCACTTGGGGGGGGGGTCACAAAAAGCCACCCATGGGAACTGCATTGTTTTCTTTGTATCCTTAAAGGCCAGTATGGAAGAAACACTTGATAATTATTTGCTGAATCAATAAATGAATGAGAGAGGGGATTGAATGGGGTGGAGACTTGGTTAAGCTAAATATTACCTTGATAAAATGTCTGATGCACTATCCATTGTTGATTCGGAGACATTTAAAAATGGTGTTATAGACACCCCAAGGCATTTTTATGCCCCTGCCATAGAGGGAAATGGAGAATAAAATATTTTCATGAAGAAATCGAGAACCGCCAACTCTTTCTTGTCCTGGCCTTTTCAGTGGTAGGTGAGTAAACTATCTGATGGTATTATTTTCTTCCTATAATTATCAACGTGCTGCAAATTTATACATCAGTTAAAGAGCATGAAGAATATGGGTAGCTTCAGAGCCAGTGAGTGTTGTTCATATTCTACTAGGTTGGATTAAATGAAATTTCTGACAGTCAACTAGTTTGACCTATAACAAAGTCAATTTCATATGGATTGGCCTAATATTTCAAGTCAGTTCACTTAAAAAATTTATTCTGGGAATACAAGAGATCTGGATGCCATGCTAGGCCCTAAAGGATACAGAAACAAATAATACATGGGCCTGTCTTCAAGAATCTCACCATTTGGTGTGGAAGTGAGTACTTAGATACCATGCCTTATATTGTGGTTATTTCTATGAAGTGCCAACAGTGTTGAGTTAAGCCAAATTCTGTGGAGGTGCTCTGGGAACTCTAGGAAAGCCTAATGGTTTGGTATGGTGGGCAAGAGCAAGGACTCTGGCATGAACTGTCTCAGTTTGAATGCTAATTTTGCTACTTACTAACTGGATGACTTTGGGCAAGGTGCTATGCTTTTCTATGCCTCAGTTTCCTCATCTATAAATTGGGATTATATAATGCCTAATTCATATGACTGAAGTGAGGATTAAATGAGTTAATATGTACAAAGCACTTGGAATAGTTCCTTGCACATAGTAAGTGTTGTATAAGTTTCAGCTCTCTTCATCAATCATCATCACCATCATTTTCTCTCTTTCTGCAGAGGAAACATTTATGTTGTGCTTTGCAAGATAAGTTAAATTTCACTATTCTTTCTTTCAATTTTTTTAATTTACTAAGAATTTACTTATTGAGTTTCTACTTTTCCAAATTCCTGTGAGGAACGAGTAGGAATACCCTTGCCTACTTCTTTCTAATAGATCATCACTTTTGTAAAGTCTGGGCCTGAGGTAGGAGCTTTATAGGCAAAGGCATGGGAAAATGAAAGGACAGAGGGCAGTAAGACTGGTGTCACTGGAATGGATTGTGCATAGAGGCTTATGTCAAGAGTTGAAGCCAAGACATAGATTATGTGGAAGATATGTGGAAGAGTTAAGCCAAGACATAGATTATTTGAATTTATTCATGTGCACACTTGTAAAGGTAAAACCTGTCTGGGTTGGCTTTAAAAAAATCAGCTAAAGTATCTGGAAAGAAGTTATACAAAATAAGGGCAAAGGTATGCCTCATTGCTAACATATAGTACCTGAAGCCTGCTCTGAGGATACTTGGTCAATATTGAATGCTCTGTGTCCTCAAGCTATGAAATCACTCTTCCATGAAATATATTTTCTAATAAATTGTTTAACCATAAATTATTTTTTGTGCCATAACGAAAGTATTGACAGCTAAGAAGTAAGACTATAAAAGTTAACTGCTATGGAATAAGAACAGTTAAAATTTCACTTTGATTTTAATGTTTTAACCTCCTGACAACATATTGTAGCATGGCTTTATGAAACATAGATAATATTCATCATTCGAGTTTTGAGATCCAAATTCAGTATTTCAAAGTTTGAGGTTGATGGGCTGTTATTATTGGTGTTTACTGGTTTATAAAATGTCCAAGTGGAAACAATGACATGTTTGTGCTCTCCTCAACTTGGTCACTGAAATTTGGGAAGCTCATCAGTTTCACCCATTGTCAAGTCCACCTTTGCTCCTCTGTCCTCTAGGGGCCCAGTGAGATCAGGATTTCTCTGGAGGGCCTGCATGTGACCCCACTGGAAGGAGCAGCACTGTGCATCAGGAAACATTCCCAGGCATGCTACACACTGTAAGGAGCACAGGTCATATGGGTGGACTGATTTCATGGTTCTATTTGAATTTAATTGCCTCCTGCAGTCCTGATCCTTCTTTTATTTTTATGGCAACTATCATTTGCTTGTGCTGATCACTTAACTGATCACTTCTATCATTTTTCAATGAAGCCATTTTTTTTTTTACTAAATATAGACCAGCCATCAACTTAAACTTAAAAAATGACATAGCAGTTAGCTCAGTCAATGGTGCAGAAATGTTCTTCTATGCTTTTATGATTTGAGCCCACTCTGGATACTTTCATAGCTAGTTCTGCTAGCAAGACTCAATGAATGTTAACTTTGTCCAGATTCCTATTAGGAATAATATGAGAGGTAACAGCAGCTTAATGCAGGGTCTATTTGTAGTTAGAGTACTTCATGGATTTTAAAGGTTTTTCAAAGCTAAGAAGTAAGACTATAAAAGTTAACTGCTACCATGGAGTACTATTCAGCTTTAAGAAACAATGGTGATATAGCACCTCTTGTATACTCCTGAATAGAACTGGAATGCATTCTACTAAGCGAAGTATCCCAAGAATGGAAAAACAAGCACCACATGTACTCACCATCAAATTGGTATTAACTGATCAACACGTAAGCGCACATATAAGAATAACATCTATTGGATGTCGGGCAGGGGGGAGGGGGGAGGGGGAGGAGGGGACGGGTATATGCATACACAAAGAGTGCAATGCGCGCCATCCAGGGGATGGACACGCTTGAAGCTCCGACTTGTGGGGGGAGGGGGGCAAGGGCAACATATGTAACCTAAACATCTGTACCCCCATAATATGCTGAAATAAAAAAAAATAAAAGTTAACTGCCATGGAATAAGAACAGTTAAACAGTCACAAAGGTAAAACAAAAAGTGGCTTGGCCCAAACCATAGTGGATCAATTTGTGGTAGAGTTCAAGTTTCTAATTCACAATCTTACTATCACAGTGTGCTTCTGAATAGAAAGTGAGATGCAACCTCTGCCTATGTTTGTGATTCACTAATAAAACTTAGCAACACCTTATGCCACTGTTAAAAAGTGGTTGAAAATAGCGTGAAGCTAAAGGACTAATACACAAAATAAATAAGGAATAAAGATAAACAGCATTAAAATTCTGTCTGGGTAAAACATTTGCTGTTGTTGATGCCATAATTTGAGAGCACAAATAAATACAGCCTTGAGGGTGAATGAAGTTCAGGGTATGGAAGTCCCCTTTTCTGACGAGCAGTCCCTCCTGTTATGTACTGAAAGAAAGGAAGCTTGTAGTATATAGATTGCTCTAGATGTAAACATAATAACAATAGATATGATAACATTAGCTCCAATTTCTGGAACATTTACTCTGTTTAGGTGCTTAAAATGCGTTACCATGTTTAATTCTTGCTTTAATTTTCAATTGAAATCTGACTTTGTTTTGTTTTTTACATCGAATATATTAACTTCTAAGAAATTTTATTGTGTATATTTAAGGTACACAATGTGATGGATATGTTAATTTGTCCCACTGTAGTAACCATTTTACTGAATATATCTATCTTAATTCTTGCTTTTACAAAACCCTTGGACATAGGTATTTTTATTCTTCTCAATGTAATAGTAAAAACTTCATTATAAAGAAAAAATAAATTTATGTGCTCTCTGAAAGCGGAGATAACAAAACAAATCAGCAAAAATGAAGGCACTCTCTACATTTCACTTTAAATGTATCTATCACAGTCTCCACAGAATTTAGCAACCTGACTTTGATGTTCTAAATCATTCTAAACTGAGTTTGCTCCCTTTTTTTCCTGAGAGAAAAGCTGCTTTTTCGTCCATACTCATGACTGTATCCCTTCTCCTTGTATACTATATCGTGTAGTCAAGCAAGGACCAGAGAGGGTTCTCATGTGTCTCCACTAATTACTGCCCCAAATGTACCCTTTTTTGGAAGGGAAGTACCAGAAAAATCTTTCCTATTTTAGCTGTTAATACACAAAGGCATCACGTGTAGGGTTTCCAGATTTAGCAAACAAAAACAGAGGACGCCTGGTTAAATTTGAATTTCAGATAAACAACAACAAAATAATTTTTTAGTATAAGTCCCAATTGGGACAGACTTATACTAAAAAAATTCATTGTTTATGTGAAACTCAAATTTAACTGGGCATCCTATATTTCATCTGGCAACCCCAAAAGCTATTTATAATTTCTACATTACATAATTGAGATACAGCAGTAAGACCAATTTTAACTTGCATCATCATAGTGGGAATCCTGCTGAATGATCTCCATATCCTTAGAGACAAAAGAGCAGCAGATGTCTGACTCGGTGAATGGGCCATCAGCTGAGTACAACCAACTTATATAATAATTTAAGCAGGAGAAAGGAAACATGCTAATTATATGTAAGCTTGAATAAAAAATTTCTTTAGTTTTCTCATTTTAGACTTATAGTATTTCAGAGTCTGCAAAAGCTGCGGAGGTCAGTCAGTACAATGTTCCCTCCAAAATATCTGACTCTGTCCTGGGGCCCCCTTCTTTTCACTCTGGGGTTGCTGGCAAAACAGTGCCAGGCCAAAGGTTCCAGGTGAGGCTGAAGACCAACCCAAATTCTGCCTCTCAAGCCTTGCACCCAGAGGAAAGAGTGCCTCCCACCTTCCCCTCGACACAGCCCTCCCACATATATGCCTGTACCTGCCAAATCATGCACTCCTAGGCTGTGCCTGCCCAGAGCATGTGCCTTTTTAATAATTTGCATGAAGGCACTAGACCGTTGGCCCTGATTCACAAAAACGTTCAACACTCATTTGCAAAGACTACTGAGAGCCAAGCGCCATGTTAAGTTCTGGGAATACAAAGATGGATGGGGTGTGGCCCCTTCCTTCTAGGAAATCAGAGTCTGTCATGGGACAGAAAAGTGAAGAGATCATTACAATATGTGCCATGATAAGGTGTGTGCACAGGATGCGATGAGAGCACAGATGAGGGAAAGCTATCTCAACCTGACAACATGGAACTAGGAGAGATTTCCAGAGAAGTTTGAGCTTAAGCAGAATCTAAATGGAAGAATGGGGTTAGTGAGGCAAGAGGGGATTGAGGGGGAGAAAAGTCATTCCAGGCCCAGTGTGAAGTGGCACAGGCAAATTCGCAGAGGTATAATACTGAATGCCATGCTTGGGAAACCTCAAGATACTCATTTCAGCTGGAGTGAAAGTTGTGTGTGAGGGTGTGTCAAATCATGAAGGGTCTTTACAGAGATGATGATTTGGGAAACACTGTGTTAAACAATGCCCTGTGGAGTAGCATGGTTCCTGCTGTACAACCCCTCCCCACCCCCACAGAGCCTAGAATAGTGACTGGCAAATAGTAGGCACTCAATACATATTTTAATAAATGAACAAATGAACAAGTGATTGAATGAATGGCAGGACCTATCAGAGCCTTTACTAGGCGAATGTGTATTACAGATCTCAAGAGAGGGACAGAGTATGCAGAATTCCCACCTTATTTGACTATGTAACTGTTTTTTCACTGAATAATACATTTACAAAGACTGTTATTTTTTGGTACACACTTGGGGAAATCATGTTCTAAAGTAGACGTGAAAATGAATAACTACATGAATAAATATAGACTAAGAAATCTAGATAAGGTTTCAAGGCTTATACTTATGTAAAATAATGCTCAACGTTTTCTCTATAGAGTCTTCTGGGAATTGAGTGGTTGCTACTGGGCAGACTGGAGGCCAGACACAAGGTGGGCTGGCTCAAGTCCTGGGGGCTTTGCCAGCCCTCTTCAGGGACAGTAATTTATACTCATTTTTTCTTTTCCTTCATTTACAAGTCCAGATTATACCACAGCTAATCAGGAAAATATCCAGTTGCCCTGTAGGTCAGATGGTCCCACATCAATGTTAATCTCAGAAATAATGGTCTCAAGGTAATGGCAACATTTAACTAATTGATTTTCTGGGACAATCACAGGCATAATAATATAATAATAATTACATATTGAGTGTTTACTCTCTGCCAAGCAATGGGCTAAGTATACTTTACAAACATCTCATTTAGCCTTCATGACAATTCAACCCATTTATAACAAAACCATGGCAAAGAGAGGTTAAGCAACTTGTAAAAGGTCACACAGCTTTTAACTGCCAGAGCAGGGATCTAAATTTGATTTTGTCTGATATCAAAAGTTACATGCTTAAGGACCCCACCATACAGCTTTTAGGTCTACTATAAAATGCTTTGTATTATATAACCAAATAGAAGTTCAATGCCACTCCTCTCTGTTCACAAAAATGTATTTTCAAGAAAACAATCCTAACCTCAACTACCATGAAATAGAATTCATTATGGCTACTCGCCAAGTAGTCATGGATCAATTATGCATCATTGCTATACATGTAATAGATCAAGCATGTTGACAGCGTTATCAGATTAGAACAGTCAGCTGAGTTGTGTTCCACCTTGATTCTTAACTTGTAGCTGATGCAGGATGTTGACTACTCACAGCATAACACAATTAGACATCACCTGGGACAGAACCAAACTGGTCAGGAGTATGCTGTGCTGGACCCCAAACTATTCAGTGTTCCCTACTCTTCCCTCAGGGGTTCTAGGGATCCATGAACCTGCTTCTTGGATCTTCTAACACATAGACCAAAATAAAAGGAAGTAAGCTGGTTGTGAAGATTAATGAGATGTCACCTCCTAGGCTGTTGGCCCAGAGACTGGCCACTTGTGAGATTTTTTTTTTTTTTTTTTACTATACTACTTATGCTTGCTTTTTGCATGTAAAAGAATTCATTCTGATCATTGTAGTCTTCATAATTGGGTTAATATGAAAGTCATATTTTAAATTTTGTAGTAAAGTATAACATACATATGGAAGAGTGCACATATTATAATTAATGATTAATATTTACAAACTGAACACACCTAAATAATGAGCACCTGGATGAAGAAGCAGAACATTACCAGTACCCTAAAAAGAGCTACTCTGTTCACTAACTCCTAAAGGTAACCTCTGCCCTGAATGTGAACAGCATAGAAGCCAGAAGTGAAGCAATGGCCCAGCTACTAAATGGCAGACATGAGATTTAGACCATCTGACTCGAGAGCTTATGCATCAGATAATACATGCCTAAAACCACAAGCCTTTCCAGATTCCACAGAGGGAAGAATATTTCTAGTTAAAAAAGATGTGTTTCATGTTCGAAGATAAAATGGTAGGTGCCTAAATAGCCAGGCCTGAAGTAGTGGCCATGGCTGTGGAGAGGGGAGCCCAGCATGATGTAAGACTTCCATGATGCTGCATCTGGATGGACTGATGACAGTAGTCATCTCAAAGGGCTAAGGGCCATGTCCTAAACCTCTGTAGCTTTGCAGTGTCTCCAGAGGCCTCTTCTATGAGCAGGTATTCCCATAAGAGGAAACTGCCAGTGAGGAAGCTTAGTTGGCCAGGCAGCATGAATCTTAACTGTAGCCAGGTTTTACAGGGATGAGCAGATGAGTATTTGTTGTGCTGCTATAATTACTGCCAGACTCTTTCCTATCTCTCTAGTTTCTAATCCTCCAGACTCTCCTCTGGAATTGTTATTCCCTTTTTAAAGATGAGAAAACTGATACTCAAAAATGTTAAGTGACCTGGCCAGGGTACAGGTACAGGTAGAGATACTACCTATGGTACAAGACATAAGTAGTAAATAGGATGCAATGCCATGTCTATTTTGACTAGAGCCTATGCCTGTAGCCATTATATGTCGAGTTTCCCAGGGAGTGGCTTCATTGGAGAGTTCTTGACTATGGCTTCCAGAATTTCAGATCAATATCCTGAATTCCTTCTCTTTTGGGATGTTTCAGAAGGAATTTTCAGGGCCTCAGAATGATCATTAATCACATCAGTTACTATTGATGATACCAGATAAAGACTGAAGTATCCCTTAGGGCTTTGCTTCCCAAAGTATGGTCAATGGACCAGCAGAATGAAATGAAGGATCCCAGGCCCCATCCCAGACCTCCTGAGTGAGAATTTGAATTTTAACAAGATGCCCACAGGATTTGAACACCCATTAAAATTTCAGAAGTATCGCTGAATGCCCAGGAATGGAGTTCAGCATACGCTGCTAAAATGGGCTTATTTTGAGCTTATATCTTGAGTAAAACACATAGAAAACATGGGTGAGATTATTGATTTCCTCATTTAAAGAGGAAGAAAAAGAAGCCACCACCACTGCTTTGCTGAGGCAATGGGAAGTGGTGAGAAGATTTTAACAAGAACAACTTCCCTCATTCATTTTGCTCTTTGCAGGCACATGCTATCATTAACATTAATTGGATTTATAGTATTCACACACCTGCTGGGGAAATAGACAACTTAATTTGCTGTAATGTAAGGAAACATCAGCCATCTCAGCTATGCCTTTGTAGACATTATAAATCAGGTGCAATGTCAAAAAGATATTTAAACTCCCTAAATATGGGCTACATTATTTTCCTTCTAATAGCATTCTCACTAGCAACAACAAAGAGAAATGGGTTTGCACTGAAATCATTTCAGCAGGGAAGTTGGAACTGCTACTCTGAAAAGGTTCTTCCTGCTCCTGAAGATATTTTGTCATCAGTGAACTGATCACTGCACAATTGTTAGCCTTTTGGAACTTGTTAGCTCTGTGAGATGGTAAAGTTGACATCCTCTGAAATTTCCCGGACCAGATGGTTTCACACCTAAATTCTACCAGACCTACAAAGAACTGGTGCCTATCCTGCAGAAATTATTCCAAAACATCGAAAAAGAAGGAATCCTCCCCAACATGTTTTACGAAGCCAACATCACCCTGATACCAAAGCCAAGAAAGGACCCAACCAAAAAAGAAAACTACAGACCAATATCCCTTATAAATAAAGATGCAAAAATTCTCAATAAAATCCTAGCAAATCGAATTCAGCTCCTCAGCAAAAAAATAATCCATCATGACCAAGTGGGCTTCATCCCAGAGCTGCACGATGGTTCAACATATGCAAATCTATAAATGTAACTCACCACATAAATAGAAGTAAAAACAAACACCACATGATCCTCTCAATAGACACAGAAAAAGTGTTCAACAAAATTCAGCACCCTTTTATGATAAGAATGCTTAACGAAATAGGCATAGACAGGACTTGCCTCAAAATAATAAAAGCCATATATGACAAACCCACAGCCAACATCATACTGAATGGGAAAAAATTGATAGCATTCCCACTTAGAACTGGAACCAGACAAGTTTGCCCACTATCTCCACTTCTATTCAACATAGTGCTGAAAGTCCTAGCCAGCGCAATCAGATAAGAGAAGGAAATAAAGGGCATCCAAATGGGGGCAAAAGAGGTCAAACTATCACTCTATGCAGATGATATGATCTAATATATAGAAAACCCTAAAGATTCTGCCAAGAAAATATTCAAATTGATAAATAAGTTCAGCAAAGTCTCGGGTTACAAAATCAATGTACACAAATCAGTAGCATTCATATACACCAACAAAAGTCAAGCTGAGAACCAAATCAAAGACTCAATGACTTTCAAAATAGCAACAAAGAAAATAAAATACCTAGGAATATATTTAACTAAGGAGGCGAAGGGCCTCTACAAGGAGAATTATGAAACACTGAGGAAGGAAATAGCAGAGGGTTCAAACAGATGGAAAACCGTACCATGCTCATGGGTCAGCAGAATCAACATTGTTAAAACGTCTGTACTACCCAAAGTGATCTACAGATTCAATGCAATCCCTATTAAAATACCAGCATCATATTTCACAGATCTAGAAAAAATAATTCTACGTTTCATATGGAACCAGAGAAGACCCTGTGTAGCCACAGAAACCTTAAGCAAAAAGTACAAATTGGGAAGCATCTATTTACCAGACTTCAAGCTATACTGCAAGGCCATAGTAACCAAAATAGCATGGTACCTGCACAAGAACAGAGACATAGACCAATGGAATAGGATGGAGAACCCAGACATAAAACTATCCTCACATAGCCATCTGATCTTTGACAAAGCAGGCAAGAACATACACTGGGGGAAAGAAGCCCTATTCAATAAATGGTGTTGGGAAAATTGGATAGCCACATGTAGAAGACTGAAACAGGATCCGCACCTTTCACCTCTCACAAAAATCAACTCACAATGGATAACAGAGTTAAACCTAAGGCATGAAACAATAAGAATTCTAGAAGAAAATGTTGGAAAAACTCTTATAGACATCAGCCTAGGCAAAGAATTGATGAAGACCCCAAAAGCCATCACAGCAAAGAAAAAATAAATAAATGGAACTTGATCAAATTAAAAAGCTTCTGCATAGCCAAAGAAACTATCACTAGAGCAAATAGACAACCTACAGAATGGGAGAAAATATTCGCATGCTACATATCTGATAAAAGGCTAAAACTAGAATCTATATAGAACTCATAGAACTCAGGAATATCCGTAAGAAAAACTCAAATGACCCATTAAAATGTGGGCAAAGAACATGAACAGAAACTTTTCAAAATAGACAGATTAATGGCCAAGAAACATGAAAAAATGCTCAACATCTCTAGTCATCGAGGAAATGTAAATCAAAACCACAATGAGATATCAATTGTCTCCAGTGAGAATGGCTTTTATCAAAAAGTTCCAAAACAATAAATGTTGGCGTGGATGCAGAGAGATAGGAGCACTCATACACTGCTGGTGGGACTACAAACTAGTATCACCTCTGTGGAAAGTAGTATGGAGATACTTCAAAGAGCTAAAAGTAGAACTACAATTTGATCCAGCAATCCCATTACTTGGCATCTACCCAAAGGAAAATAAGACATTCTATAATAAAGACATCTGCACTTGAATGTTTATAGCAGCACAATGCACAATTGCAAAGATGTGGAAAGAGCCCAAGTGCCCGTCAATCCATGAGTGGATTAATAAAATGTGGTATATGTATACCATGGAATACTACTCAGCCGCAAAAAACAGTGGTGACCTAACACCTCTTGTATTATCCTGGATGGTGCTGGAGCCCATTCTACTAAGTGAAGTATCACAAGAATGGAAAAACAAGCACCACATGTACTCACTATCAAATTGGTAGTAATTGATCAACACTTTTGTGCACATATGGAAGTAACGTTCATTGGGTGTCAGGCAGGAGCAAGGGGAGAGGAGGGCATGGGTAAATTCACACCTAATGGGTGCAGTGCACACTGTCTGGGGATGGGCATGCTTGTAGCTCTGACTTGGGTGGTGCAAAAGCAATATATGTAATCTCAATGTTTGCACCCCTGTGATATTTTGGAAATAAAAAAAAGAATTATGAAAAGAAAAATAAAATAAAAAATATAATTTCACCTTAAGAGCACATCACAGAGTCAATGATTTATTTAGTCAACACGTATTTTTTTGACCCCCTCCTTCATAGCAGGGAAAAATCTAGGTGCTAGAGATAAATGGTGAACAAGACTAAGTGTCTGCTCTTGTGGGTGAGATAGACATTTAACAAATAATACTCAACTTACACTTTTAAAAAATGTAAGTATTGGTGTCACATACTAGTACACAGAGGCACAGGGTACAGTGGGGGTCCACAAGGAAGAATTAAACAAGTTGTATAGACACAGGGGTGGAGTCAGGGAGGGCTTTCTTAGAGAAATGATATTCAAACTGAAATGAGATCTGAAAGATGAATGGGTGTCAACTTGGTGAAGTGAGTGAGTGTTGGGGTTTCATTCCCAGCAAGGAAATAGCACATACAGAGTCCCTTTGGTGGGAATGAACATGGAACTTTCAAGAACTGAAATAGGCCCAGTAAGGCTTGAGAGTAAACAGAGAGGAAGAGTTCAACAGTATGAGTAGGATATTGCAGGGCCTTGACAGTCATGGGAGGGATGGTGATATTATCTTTAGGGCAATGGAAATATTTCAAATGGTTTTTAGTAGGCTAAAAAAGATTGAGTATGGTGTATTCCAGGCCTCATAGCTGTAAGGGGCAGAGTGGGGATTCAAACACAGCTCATCTGACTCCTGAACCAGCTCTTTTAACCACAATATAGCACTTGTTCATTTTGTTCATGTGGCTGTACTTTTTCTAAAATCTCCTCCAGGTCTTAAACTTTGAGGCCACCTCTAATTCAAATCGTGCCTTGATTTTGTTTTGAAATGTGTCTTGAGTGCTTTCTGCTGTGTAACAAATGAGCACTGGGGCAAGGTGCCTGGCATGATACCAGTCAGATGAGTGCATCTAGCTGTCTATGTCAAATAAGCTGGTGGAATTTATGGTAGAGGACAAGACCACAGAATCCTATCTGGAGCAAAGCAACATGTGAATTTAATTTCTGTAAGATGAAGAAATGCCTGATAGATCTAGCATTTTCTGAAGAGGTGAATAAGCAAGTGAGTGAGGGAGAGATAGTACACATAATAATATCACCTACATGCAAGGCACTTTTGCATTAAAAAATAATTTGACGTAGCTAATTACTTCTCTTACTGTACTGCTATGCACATTAAATGGGATGATATATTATTACTTCATTTTATAGATGAGGAAAGAGGCTCAGTGAGGTCACAAAACTTTTCCAAGTTACATATTAATATGTAAGTGGTAGAGCTCATATCCAAAGCAAGATTCCTCCAATTCCTGAATTCTTAACCTTTTTTTTTTTTTTGCCAGTCAGAGGCTTAGTACATGTTTATTGTGTCAAATAGATTTGCCATTATTGTAGAAGGACTGACTGAAAAGAGGAAATAACAGCCATCTTTCAGAAGACCCTAGATTTCTTTCTTGCCTCCGTGTTTCCTTTCAGATCTCCAAAAAAGCACATTTGTATGCATCATCTAAGTGGATCCCTACAAAAGTCTTAAAATAAAGGTACAGAGAACCACATTTTATAAAAGAGGCTATTGGAACAGCAAGAAAGGGGCGGCAAACTTTTCCTGTGAAGGACTAGATGGTACGATAGTATTTGCAGTATCTGTTCCAACTACTCAACTTTGTGGTCAGAAAGCAGCCCCAGACAATATAAAACAAATGGGCATGGCTGTGTTCCAATAAAACTTTATTTATGGACCCTGAAATTTGAATTTCATGTAATTTTCATTATCATGAAATATTATTTTTTTACTTTTTTCAACCATTTAATAATGTAAAATCCATCCTTAACTTTCTGCTGTGCAAAAATAGATGGCAGTAGGCCAGATTTCACTTTTGGGCCACAATTTGCCAACTCTGCACTAAGAGGTTCAGCAGCCTGCCCAAGGGCACATGCCTAGTAACTGTTACACTATTTGTAAAAAGTTGGCTTTTTACATCAGCAAGAGTTAGAGGTTTGCCCCATATCCAAATTTTATTTCAGATGGAACAACAGAATTTGATTTTATTAAGCTAGAATATCAGAGGTTTAATTATACATGCTTTCATCTGGAAAAGCTGCCAAGAGTCCATTGGCCCAGGTTCAGAGCTGACATGCTGCCTAATCATAGTTTGTTAGCTGCTGGACTGTTTTCATGGGGTTCTGGATCTGAGGCTTCCTGAAAATGGAGGAGGCTTCTCAGCTCAGGGTCCAAGCTAGAAATAATCAACAAAGGCTACTCATGCACAGCGAAGAGAAGCTGGTATGGAACGATTGGATCTGTGAGACTGGCAGTGTCTTCCTTCCTATTGTGCCTCAGGGGAAGAGTTGATGGCAAGATATCTGGTTAACAACCTCTTGTTTCTTTCTAAGGAGCAACCAGCTGGCACTGCAAATACTTATTGTCTGTATGCTGCCATAGTACAGCCATTTCTCTGGCTCTGTTTTCTCACTATCCAATATGTAAATGCAAGATTGACAGTGCTGTCCCATTGCTGAAGATGTATCCTTAGCACTAGATGCAGCATATAACTGCAATTTACCATGTGGAAAAAGAATTAAAGGCCATATTTTATAGCTGGTGAATTTAAGGCAGGAGGGGGTGGTACACAAAGGGAAGAATGCCAACTCTTTAGTATCCACTGAAGCAGGTTAAGGCTCATGATTTAGGATAGAGGATAATGCTATGCATGAGGATGCTAATTAACTGTTAACAGAACACTCAATCTAAAAACACATGTTGACTTTAGGGTCTTAGCATCCAGTTATCTTGCTTGCTGTACAAGAGACAGCAGTTTCTTTACAGATATAATAGCCACGCTTTTGTGCACAGGTAAATGTGTTGGAGGTGACACAGAAGAACTGCAAACACTTGTGGAACGAGCCATGTATCTGTCCCCAAATCAGCAAGGACACACATGATTTCCTAGCTAGAGTTGCAGATCTTATGGATCCACTGAAATATGGGAAACACCTCCATATGTGTAGAACATATGTGCATATATAATATGTAATATATATAATATATTTTATGATAGTCATATATTTATGTAATATATATATAATAACTAGAGACAATGAAACCTACTTAACTCACAGCAGGCTTGGAAAAATATGAATATGTATATATGATATAAAATATATATTATCTTGTATATATATGATATAATACATATGCATATACATATACGTAAACATTTTTCCCAAGTTTACTGTGAGTTAAGCAGGGTGCTCCATTGTCTCTAGTTATAGTCAGGTACGGTGAAAAACTTAGCCATTTGGGGAATTATCTCTTTATAAATCCTGAATATTTTCCATAAGTTTGTAGTCAGCTATTAAAACAATTATATTAACTTGTGAGCAGCCCCTACAAGGCTTCAGGTCCTAAATGTGGTTGAGGAATGTAATAAATTTGAAGAAGAGTGTAAGTTTTATCTTTGAACAACCAGCCAGTTAATTTGTTTGTGTGAACAGCCTTCCTGTCAGTCCAAAATTCTAGTTCTTACAAAAATGGATGAAGTTAAAGGTAGCTGTCCTTTATTCATCCTTTCATTTAACAAGTATGTATTATATGTGCTAGGCCTGTAAATAGAGATTTTATTGGAGGTAGCAGCTGTGAAATTCTTCCACATACAGTTGGTTATCAGGTCAAAGGCATCATGGGGGAGTTGGTGTCAAGGCAGAGGACATTGAATTGTCATACACATGGAGATGTTACCTGAAGCCATGGGATGAGATGAGACTTCCACATGCAAGTGTCTAGAGCTGCATTATCTGATAAGATAGGCACTAGCCACATGCAGCTAGTTAAATTTAAATTAACTAAAACCCAGTGAAATTTAAACTTCAGTTCTTAAATCACCTAGCCACACTTAATTACTCAGTGTTCACATATAACAAGTGGCTGCCATACAGGTGTGGGTAACCTGCAGCCTTAAGGCCACATGTGGCCTTCTAAGTCCTTAGGTATGGCCTTTTTACTAACTCCAAATTTTGCAGAACGAATCCTTGTATTAAAAGGGATGCAGTAGAGAAAGATGAACCTTTTCTTGCCTCCTTTGGTGCTTAGAAAAGAACAATCTTGAAATCAGAAGGTCGCAGGTTCATTGCAGAAAGTTCTACTGGACAGCACTGTTCTGGAGAGAAAGGAAGGAAGACAAGGAAAAGAGAGATGTTGACAGACCTTGAGTAGCACCTACGATTAGGAGTCAGGAAGTGGAAGATGAGGCAGTAGAGGAGACAAAGGAGGAGATAGAGGAGGTGGAAAGATAACCAGGGAATGCCGGGTCACGAAAGCCAAGGGCGGGGAAATAGCAAAGAACAAAGTATGGTTCTCAATGTCAAATGCTGGCAAGAGGTCTTCTGAAGTTAAAAATTGAAAAGTATCCTCTGGATTTGACAAATAGGTGGATGCTTAGTGCCACCTTGGTGAGCACTGATAATGGGGCTGCTTTAAGACTGGCACTGTGCTGGACAGTGGAGGTCCCGATCCCTAGCCGCTGCTCTCAAGCCACAGACATCACACAGAAGTGCACTATTGATTTGCTTTTTGAGAGTCTGACTTGCCACTGGCTTTAACCGTGTGGACAGCAGCATGCCTTCTTGCCTACCTGCTGCCTCAGTGGCCCTTTCAAAGCCTTTGGCCTTGAACATTTCCAAAGCAGTTCCAGGAGTGGTAGAGTGCTCGGAGCTCTAGAAGAGCAGTACTATTTAATTTGAAGGTGATGACTGAGTTTGGTAATGAGGGTAAAAAATCATGTCTGTGACCTTTTGTCAAATTCATAAGTAATTGTTAATAAGATCTGAATGGCAAGTGAGAGAGGACCAGGCAGCATTGTAGAGAATATTAAATCTCAAGGGCCATAAAAGTATTAGCAAGGGCCCTTTCAGTCAACTTAAAGTAAGCCCCTGGGTTCTTTTAGGCACACTTAACATGATGATTCTGCTGAGATCAGGGCCAGAGAGGAACATCAATCGGCATGGTCAGGATTTTGCATTGTCTCAGGTACTGAAATAATGCAATGTATGGCCAGTCACATGTTCCTAAAAGCTGGAAGAAAGTTTAGCTTTCACTTTGACTTGTCCTCACTTGATTTTTCCAGGTTTTCTTTTTATTTGTAGCTTTCTAGGCACTTCTTATGGTGAGGTGTTGGAGAGCCTGGGTTAACACAGTTTAGATGCATCCAGCTTTGCTGTTGACTCAGTGACCTATCAATGAAGTCCCCATGGTACCTTATGGTACAGGAGGAAAGCTGGAGGCCTTGACAGCAAGACTACATTGAAGTGGAATTCTGGCTATGCCTCTTACTAGCTGTGTGACCTTGGGCAAAGTAGTGAACCATTCTGAGCTTCAAAGTTTTCTGAGGGCTGGATGAGGAGGGGTGATATGGATAAAGGCAAGCCTTCTTGCACTCAGTCTTCTAACCTGCAATGAATTGTCTGCTAATTTATTCCTTTGTTTTGGCCAAATCCCCCAATACCCTCCGCTACCCACATTGGAGGGAGGGTGTTCCAGAATCTCAGTTCTCTAAGATGGCTCCAACCTTGCAAAGGGAACTTAACACCAAGGCAGGCTTGCATCAGTTGCTTAGTCTTTCTCCTAAGAATCAATACTGGAATTCAAAAGAAGCAAGGGAGAGGGAGGCTTAATGTAAAGAAACAGCTTTTCAAACACTTGCAAAGGCCTTTTATTCTTTGTCTTCTCTTTGGCCCTAGCGTGCGGACACATGAACATGCACACGCAGACATTCAAACCACACAGCAGTGCCTTTGCATCGATTCAGTTTAGAATGAATGCAAGGAATTGTCGAAAGAGGATGAATATATATTAGGTGAACTACAATGTAAATAACTTTGATCTGGATTAACTAACTGTGCGCTGTTTAGGAACTCTGGCATGAGCGTCTCCAGGATTAATAATGGTTACTGAGGGTAACAGAAGTTCAGGGACAGATAATTCCTTTAGTTTTGATAATCATTGCCCGACTTACCCCAACCCCACAACCTCACATGCCACAAAAAGGCATGCATAGCATCTAGCAGAGTTCCTGGCAAACAGCAAGGACCTATCAAAGGCTACTTGCATTCATGAAATCACTGTGCTGATCATCGTTAGGAATAGAGAGGAGGGGAAATACAGGACTCTGACCTTCAGTATTAGCAGTAACAATTGCCATTCACTGAAGGCCTGTGATGTGTCAGCTGCTTTACTTTCAGCCTCACAACAACCCTGCAGAGCCCCAAGTTACAGATGAGGAATTAAAAGTTCGGAGAGGTGACGTAATTGCCCAAAGTCATGTGGCTTCTAAGTGGTGAAGTCAATCTAGATCTCTTTGAGTCCAGAGCCTGTACCCTTTCCATTTTTCTGTGCTGCACTTGAGAAGTAGGCCGATGGAGACAATACAATGCCCAAGATGCAGCCACGGAGTGAGGCAGCCAGGACTGCACTGAGCAGGGTTAAAGACCATCCCATTTCCCTTGGGACCTAGGGCCTGGGAACAGTAAGGTGGCTTTTTTAGCTGCTCCACACATTTTCTTTCTCCTCAGCCTACATAAGAACGTAATTCTTCCCTTGTTTGCTTGTCCAGAGAAACGGGTGATGAAAAAAGCACACTTGCAGGTGCCCTGCTTTGCTTACTATAAATAGCTCCCTCTCAGCCAGTTGCCACAAATGGCATTTTACAGGGAAGGCAACCAGTTTGAAATAAGCCCTAAGGAGATGTCAGGGCATCAATATTCACTTGGCGTATGCAGTGTTCCCGATCTATTGCAGCAGGTTAGGAGTGTTGAGATCTTGAAGCGATAATGGTTTTTATCAGATTCATGATGTCATCCCAAGCCCTTGGTCTGGAGATCTACAATTAACCAGAAACCCACTTCTTTACTTATGAACTGAAAGCCAACAATGATGCAGATCAATCTGCAATGGAAACTGAGTATGGGCTATGCGAAGTAAACATTTTTACCCTCTCAGCTCCCACTCATTACATAAGGGCTGCTACTTGCTCTTTCCTACCCTGTTGTCCTTAAAGAGTTAATGTTCGAGGAAGGGGCCTGCATGCTGTTCAAGCAGACCTGGAATGTGAACACATTTGTATTAAAGTAAAGTGTGAGGAGACCACCCTAAAATGACTAAAGAGGGAGGGGGGCATGAATTTTTTCACACGAGCCACTTTCATTATTTTCCATTAGTAAATAGCTGAATAATTGATTGTGGATCTATTTAATTAGCATAAATGAAATGACTGTTATATAGTATAGAATGCATATATTGATTTTGGCTACGTCCTTTAACAAGGATAAATGATCTTACTTCTGAGAGTTTTTGTAATCAAAATTCTTTTTGCTGAAAAGCAAAAAAGGGCTGTGGGACCAGAATGCTTCAGAGCAGGCTGAGGGAGCTGGGCAGTTTTAGGAGGAGGTACATGGTGTGCCAAGGACCTTGCATTTTTCAGGTGAGAGGAGGCAGACTGCACTCATCTCAACCATTAGTTAATGGTCACTGGGAAGAGAGGGTCTAAGAGACAGAGCAGAAAGGAGTTGAGATCTTGAATGCCAGACATGAGGACCTAGGAGCTTTCTCTGTTTCTCTGGTCAGTTCAGTGACTCATTTGCTGAAGTCTTGGCTATTGGTTGCTCTAGCTGGACCGTGTCTGGAAAAGACTGTGCATGGAAAGGTATGGCCCTTGTTAGGAGAAGGAGTAACATCCCTGCAGTAAAATCTGGATGCAAGGAAAGAGCACTGACAGTCGGGATGGCAGTGACTCTGAAACAGGCCGAGCCCCTTTCCCCTCCCTGGGGTGCGTTACCCCAATTTGTACATTGAAGGAGGAGGACTAGGCCTTGAAGCTCTTATAAGAGGCAGAAATGCAGTGTGGTGACATTTAGGGATTGCTCTGGCTTCCCCTTGCATTTGTTCCAATTTGACTTAGAAGAGCAGATACAACTTCCTTACTCCTACTAAGAAAAAGTTGAGTTACCACACAATCAGAGCCGAAGCATTATGTGAGGACAGTGTTCAGTACTACGTGTGCCAGTCCAGCACGGTGGCTACCAACATAGCCCCTAAGTCCAATTGACCTGAGTTCAAATCTTACCGCTACTATTTTTTTGATGTGCTGTTCTGGGCAAGTCAATTAACTTCACTTTTTAAAATTTTATTTTAGTTTTAAGAGACAGAGTCTCACTCTGTCACCCAGGCAGGATGTAGTGACCCATTCATAGCTCACTGTAACCTCTAACTCATGGGCTCAAGTGATCTTCCTGCCTCAGCTTCCTGAGTAGCTGGGACCACAGGTGTACACCACCACACCTCGCTCTTTTTTAAATTTTTTGTAGAAAGGGATCTTGCTATGTTGCCCAGGCTGGTCTTGAACTCCTGGCCTCAAGCAATCCTTCTGCTTCAGTCTCCCAAAATGCTAGAATTACAGGCATCAGCCACCATGCTCAGCCAACCTCGCTGTTTGTCATGTCAGAAATGGATGTATTGATAATAATAGTACTAACTTCACAGGATTGCTAAAGGAATTGAATTAGATAACCCATGTAAAGCAGCTGTTACAGAATCTAGAATAGAGTAGGTTCTCGATAAACCTTCCTCGTTCCCAGCTCCCTTTCTGTCTTCTTGCTGCTGCCACATCTCTTTGCTTGTCCCATATTATAACCCTCAGTCCATTGCCCTCCTTATTAATCTAAATACTTCAAGGTCAGGGATTAGGCATTTTTTTTTTTTTTGGTGTCTTCCTGCCTGTGCCCATTTGCCCTGCCTGGTATACTGCCAACTCGCTGTTGGCTCACACACATTTCTAGGCACAAAAAGAACTGTTCACAAAGAGCAGCTAGCTCTTCCTTCAAGCCCTTGACCGACATTTTAATGATGACAGAGAACAATCACAAAATAGTTGTTTTTAGGTGTTCTTAGAAATTCACTGAGGAGCCATGCTGAATTTAAATTCACCTCTGAATATCTATTTAACACCCAGTTCAGAGAACTGTGAGCAGCTGGGGAGAATACTCATTGACACACGCCATAGATAAAGCTCAAGTGATGGGGGACAGGGGTAAGGTTGGCAGGGAGAGCCCTGAGGCAGCAGTGACCAAGTGTACATAAAATGTAAAGTGACCAAGAGTCAAACCATGAAGCCAGACATGTTCCTCGGGCAGCATAGGATTAAGTGCCAAGCCAGTAAATGCCATACTAGGTGCAGAGACAGGGTTGTTTCCCATCTCTGCCACCCCTGCCCCGATCCACCCCTTGCTCAATCTGTGCTTCCACAGCTCCTTGTATACGGCTCTAGTGTAGTCTCTGGTCACATTGCATCATTGCGATTCAGGGAAAGAGACTTTACTTCAAGTTGTGGTGCCCAAGGAAGGCTTCATGGATGACAGGGGCATAGTTCAGCCTAGAAGTAGGTAAAGGACTGGAATTAGATAGAGGGAAGAGGACATTCCGAATGGAGTATATAGTGGGAACACAAGCCTGGAGCCAGAAATATGTATGGCATGTTGCCGGGGTGGGGGGCAGTTAGGGGCAGGGACAGAACTGTGAGTTCCGCAGGATGATTGGAATGGGAAATTTGCAACCCACACTGAGCAATGCTGTCCCCCAGGCAGCCTAGCATTCATGGAAGCAGTGCTCTGCCGAAATGCTGGGGCAGGGGGATTGCAATTAGCCAAGAGAAAACGGTTCTTTCTAAAAGGTTTGCTAGGACTCCCCATTCCATTTAGAAACATATGGCCCTGGCAAGGGTCTTTGCTTTATTTGGGCCCATTGCTTAGCCTCTCCTTGCTGTAAATTGCTAGGGAAAAAGCAAAAAGGCAGCTGTCCTGCCTGAAGGAGTAATCATTAGCTAATGCTGCCATCTCCAGGAGCCTGCCTGCTAATAACCAACACACAGCAGGCTGCTTCAAACCAGCTGCCCAGGCAGGCTCCTCCCACCCCCAGCCCAGCTCCCACTGGCTGGCTTGGCTTTTCCAGTCTGAAATTGGACTGCGCAGCTGGAGAGAGGGAGAAACTGCCCAGGGCTTCTAGAATCCTTGGCTGCCAGCTGCCTTCTCTTTTTTGCTGGTTTGATGGGGATGTGTAGCAAAGGTTGTCATTTGAAGGATGAGAAATCACTTGTGTTCATTTGCTAGGGCCTTCGTAACAAAATACGGGGTGACTTAAACAACAGTAATTTATTTTCTCACAGTTCTGGAGGCTAGAAATCCAAGATCAAGGTGCCGGCAGGTTTGGTTTCTCCCGAGCCCTCTCTGTTTGACTTGGGAATGAACACCTTCTCCTTGTGTCCTCAAATGGACTTTCCTCTGTGTGCATGCATCTCTGGTGTCTCTTTGTGTGTCCTAATGTCCTCTTCTTATAAAAACACTGGTTAGGTTGGATTATAGCCCATCCTAATGGCCTCATTTTAACTTAATCACTTCTATGAAGGCCCTATATCCAAATACAGTCACATTCTGAGGTATTGGGGATACTTCAATGTAAGAATGTTGTGGGGACAATTCAACCGATAATACCCTGCATATAGGTAAGAGGGTACCCTGATTCTTTCCCTCTCTGGACCTGTGTTTCCCTATCATTACAATAATGGCTTAGAGCTACAAGCTTAGAGATCTTGTCAAAAAACAAATGATCAAGTGATTCTATGAAGTACAGATAAGTTTTTCAGACGGGAAATGCAAATTTGTGATGACTTGGTAATAAATGGTTTTTCACAGTCCGGACTAATTTCTTATTCTGAGCGTAAACTAATGTAGCAATTTCATTATAGAGTTTGAATTTGCTATATATTTTCATTTATTTGTTTCATAGCCGCTTTTTATTACCTTACGTACGCCAAGTGCTAGGCTAAATGTGAGAGAAAGAAGCTGGATACATTAGTTCATATTTTCTAATTAGCTCTTATTATAAGTTTAGACATGTAGTCCACAAGAAATTTTTGGACACTGATGTATAAAAATCAGAGCCAAAATTGGGTTTAACCGTTCCTCAACTTTTAACAATGGGTTCGTAAGTATACAGTTTGAAGGATTTAACTCCCTATACAGAGTTCTCTGGTTGTTTGTTTGTTTGTTTGTTTATTCATTGATTCCTGTATTCCATTAATATTTTAAATATCCTCAGTGTGCCAGGCACTGAGCTGGGTGCTGGGGATACTATAGTAAATGAAACCAGCAAGGTTATTGCCCTCAAGAAGCTTACAGTTTAGATTGAATCTGAGGTTATATTGTTTATTTCATTAAATGTGGTGATTATACAGTAGAAGATATGTTGGAACAACACCACTCGCAGGTTCGGTGACTCACCAGAGGGACTTACAGGACTCAGCATATAGTTGTGCTCATGGCTAAGATTTATTACAGCAAAGGGATACAAAGCAAAATCAGCAATGGGAAGAGGTGCATGGGGCCAATTCTGGAGGAAAGGCAAATGCTTCTAAGAGTCCTCTCTCAGGGCAGTCACACAGGACATGCTTATTTTCCCCAGCAACAAGTGGGACAACGCATGTGACATATTGTCTATCAGAGAAGCTCATTAGAGACACAGGGCCTAGGGTTTTTATTGAGGGCTGGTCACATAGACATGCTCTGTACTGAAATTCCAGATATCCAGAAGAAAAACAGGTAGCTGTATGTCATAAACCACATTGTTGGTGCGAACTTGTTTAAACACAGTGAGCCACTTTTATCATTTGGCAAAAGTTTCACATCAGTGTAGGAAACTATTGCCAGCCAAGTTCCCAGACACCAGCCAAGGGGTAACTGTTGAAGCAGGCCTTTCTAAGTACAGCAGTCTCAGGTCATAACTCTATGTGAGGAGATAGTTTTCTGGAAATGAGCATTCCAGATAGCAGCAACAAAAGATGCAAAAGTGTAGTGGAAGAGGGAGCATGGCTAACTCATGAAACTGAAAGAAATTCTATATGCCCAAGAAGAGAGGGCAAAGGCTTCGAGGTATTCAAGTGGACAGTCTTTGTAATACTTGTATAGATTTATTTATTCAAAAAATGTGTATTGGGCATTATATAAGGTGCTGAGGACTTAATAGGGAACCAAACAAATGTTTATGTCCTCACAGAGCCTACAGTTTAGTGCATGTTGTACCCAGACACTGAATTATACTACATCCATTTTATTGGAAGTCCTCTCTCTAATTTCAAGCAGAGCATCAACATTTAAATATATTTGCACCCTCCCTGATTAGAAGAAACACAAGAAGATTACTTCTACCCAAAATTCCAGCTAGGCCTGTGTGTTAGTAACCTATTACACATACATATTGAATGCTGATAAAGTAGATTTTAATTGGAAACTATTTGTTGCCACTATGATCATGGGCCTTGACATTTTGTCAGTTGCAAGTGCCATGATCAGAAATCCATTTATGTGCTGGCAGCATGATTTTCTTGTTGTTGTTGATAACCAGAGTGAGGAATAACCTGTTAGGTATTCAGAAAGCAGTAAGACACAACCAGTGTAGAAGATAGATCAATCAGCTTTATTCAAGCAAAAGAGCACTGTTAGAAGCCTAGTATCTGATCAATTTTGATTAAGTCAACAAGAATACTGCTATTTAATAGATTGAACTATTTGTGTTAACTGTCTAGTGCAGTCAGCCAGGACACTTCTCAATCCCGTTTCCCTATTATATCACTGAGAATGGCTCTAAGCTTCACTTGAGACATTTCATGAAAGAAAAACTTACTTTCACCAAGTTATAGACTCAAACATTGCCCAGATTTATGCACAGAACTAGAACAGTCGGGATGGTTATAGGATTCACATACTCATCTCAAAGTCCCTGCTATCTTATAGTTTTGCATTGTTTATTTTCATCTGAATTAGGCTATATTGCAACTTTAGCATACTGATAGGGTAGACATTTGATAAATCAGATACATCCTGATATCTGTACTCTAAAAAATCCAAAGTGTAGCTCACAGCCATCAAAATGGTAAACCACTTTTAGAACAATGATTTTATTTCTACCAATAAAATACATTTCTACATATTTGCTATATTCTTACCTCCCTCTCTGCTAATAGATACCTAAGAAGGAAGAAAAAAAAACAACATTCTAGACTAGTAAAGCTCTCCTTAGCATTTAGCTCTTGAAAATGACAAAAAAATTGAGACATGCTGACATGCAAATTGAATTACTGCTTGATTTCCTTAGTGCCTAGAACAGTGCCTGGAACCTAGTATGCTCTCAATAAATATCTGATGAATGAATGATTGAATGAATGGATGGATTAAACATATAAACACAAAATAGTGATTAGGAAGTGTATGAAAAATGAAGCTAACCTGTAATATGGTCAGTTATGTCAGTACATATTTCAAATTTTATGTTTCAACTGTTAAAAATCATCAGTAAAAATGAGTTATGGAAGGCGCTGATTCAAACATAGATATCTTTGATTCTTTCTGACAATAAGAAATAGCCTCAAAGCACGAATGTCTGGAAAATAAATTGTTCACAAAATAGATTTCAGATTAAACCTATTGTCTATGCTTTCGTCCATACAATGCGAAGGATTTGTGTACTTCAAGGCAGCATAAAATTGAAAGACTCAGGAGCATAGGCTAACGGGACAGACAGTCCTATGTGTCAATGTGTAAATTTCAGGAGGTCAGGGATAGTGAGGACTTATTTACCACTATCTCTAGACCTGCTATCTATAAATTTTTTGATCACACATCTCTACCTGAGTGTGCATATTTATTTGTGTATAAATTATGTATATGTATAACTCTACTAATTTATTTTAAATTTTAATTATTTATATTATAAAATATATACAAAATACAAATTTAAAAAGATGATAAAAATATAATTCCAATATGCTCTTCCCACATACAGTTGTCTTACCCATTCCTGAGGCTCCTGCATCCCACTTTGAAGCACTGTTCTCTAGTATATGATCAATCATCAGTGCTCAATTAATAATATTTGTTAAATTATTGAATAGATTCAAATTCAGGTTCTGCTACTTAACTGTGTGAATCTGAGTAGGTGCTACTATCCACATTCAAGACCTTTGTTTTGTCATCCATAAAATGGGATAATTAATAATAGCTATATTTGGGTGTTGTTGTAAAGAGTAAATTAAATAATCTAGTAAATGTTAATAGTTGCTATGGGCCGGGCGTGGTGGCTCACGCCTGTAATCCTAGCACTCTGGGAGGCCGAGGCGGGCGGATTGTCCTCAGCTCAGGAGTTCGAGACCAGCCTGAGCAAGAGCGAGACCCCGTCTCTACCAAAAATAGAAAGAAATTAATTGGACAGCTAAAAATATATATAGAAAAAATTAGCCGGGCATGGTGACGCATGCCTGTAGTCCCAGCTACTCGGGAGGCTGAGACAGTAGGATTGCTCGAGCCCAGGAGTTTGAGGTTGCTGTGAGCTA
>RJWJ010000340.1:243044-268814 GCA_004363605.1 Indri indri | reverse complement strand
TATATATTTTTAGCTGTCCAATTAATTTCTTTCTATTTTTTTGGTAGAGACGGGGTCTCGCTCTTGCTCAGGCTGGTCTCGAACTCCTGAGCTCAGAACGATCCACCCGCCTCAGCCTCCCAGAGTGCTAGGATTACAGGCGTGAGCCACCACGCCCAGCTCAGTGGTGGTTTTTTAAATCCTGTTTATCCAGCAGTATTACTGGTTCATCCTGAGCCCAGTCCAGAGACCTGCCCATGAATAGCACTGGGAGCATTGAGGATCATTGAGAAAAGTGTGACTTTTATTGGGAACTATAGTTCTAGAAACAAACCACAAAAATAATTCTTCCACTGGATTAGTTACTGTGATTTTACAGTGAGGAGACCAGAATGTGAGTGGCCTTCTAACCTCCAAACCGATCAATGACCTTCTGTATCCACTTCTTTAGGCGGAACACGTGTGTGTAGAAGCCGTATTTCCCATCCCGGTCACAGCCTTCACCCCATGAGACAATGCCTATTTGATACCATCTGTCGTTAAAGGGGCTCTGAGGAAGAAAGATTGGGTTTCCAACAGAGTTAAGGTCAAGGTAACTGTTTCTGAATACCAGAGTTCCTCCTCACCCAACTCTCTCCACCCCTGGAAGATCCACCCACCAGGGCCTGGCCTTCTGAGAAGCTTACCTTCATGACAAAGGGTCCCCCACTGTCACCTTCACAAGCGTCCCCTCGTTTCCCTTCCTCTGGCTTGTAACCTTGAGAGAGAACAGTCGTGCTCAGGAGCAAGGCTCATAGTCCAGCCGCCCCCCTGCAAGCGACAGCTGGCCAGTGCCTACTGACCCCTTCTGGTCATCCTTGGCCTCTTCCTTTCCTCACCCCACACATCCAATCCTTTAGCAAAGCTTATCAGCTCTCCCTTCAACATGTATCCCAAATCCAGCCACCTCTCACCACTTCTACCTCTGCCCACGTCATAGACACCCCTGCCCTGAATCACTAGTTTCCCTAAATTCTATAATCTATTCTCCAGCCAACAGACAGGCTGATGCTTTTATTTCTTTATTTTTATTTATTTATTTTTTGAGACAGAGTCTCACTCCCTTGCCTAGGCTAGAGTGCCATGGCATCAGCCTAGCTCACAGCAACCTCAAACTCCTGGGCTCAAGCGATCCTCCTGCCTCAGCCTCCCGAGTAGCTGGGACTACAGGCATGTGCCACCATGCCTGGTTAATTTTTTCTATATATTTTTAGTCATCCAGCCAACTTCTTTCTGTTTTTAGTAGAGACGAGGTCTGGCTATTGCTCAGGCTGGTCTCGAACTCCTGAGCTCAAATGATCCTCCCACCTCGGCCTCCCAGAGTGCTAGGATTACAGGCGTGAGCCACCGCACCCAGCCAGGATGATGCTTTTAAAAAGTCAGAGAAAAAGAAAAAAAAAAAACATCTTCACCTTCACATAACTAGAATACAGAGAACAACCTTCAACATAACTAGAATACAGAGAACAACCAAACTTCAAATTCATTGTATATCTAATACCAAAACTTTTGTGGGGATGAGAATGGGAAAATTGTATCTACTAATAAAAGCGGCAGGTGCAGTCAAATTAGGAATCTTGTAAATAACCCCAATCTACAAAACAAATAGATGAGAACTAAATAGATCCATACAAAGATACTAGAAGAAAACTGAAAATAAGAATAAAAAGATCTCAGCTAATAAAATTCTTCCCTGAAACACAACCACAAAACAGAAGAAAACTGTAAGTGAATTAAATACCCTCAAGAAAACTTGTGGATATAAAAAAAACACCAAGTCAGAAATTCAAAAATTAAAATAAATGGATAAAACAATGGAAAGAAATGAAAAGCAGAAAGTGGTTGAAATGAACTCAAGCCAAAGAAGAAATTTGAGGCCGGGCGCGGTGGCTCACACCTGTAATCCTAGCACTCTGGGAGGCCGAGGTGGGAGGATCGCTCAAGGTCAGGAGTTCAAGACCACCCTGAGCAAGAGCGAGACCCCGTCTCTACTAAAACATAGAAAGAAATTATCTGGACAACTAAAAATATATATATAGAAAAAATTAGCCGGGCATGGTGGCGCATGCCTGTAGGCCCAGCTACTCGGGAGGCTGAGGCAGGAGGATCGCTTGAGCCCAGGAGTTTGAGGTTGCTGTGAGCTAGGCCGACGCCACGGCACTCTAGCCAGGGCAACAGAGACAGACTCTGTCTCAAAAAAAAAAAAAGAAGAAATTTGAGTCCTTAAAGAAGAAAAATAAAACAATGGGACAGAACTAATATTTAGAATATAATCCAAGAAACGTCTCAAAATTAACAGGCAACTTGAATGTACATATTGAAAGGACCCACTGGGTACCTGGCAAAATTGACCTGAAACAGTCACTTCTGAAACATATCCTAAAAAAACTGAGGCTTCAAATATGAAGAAAACATCCTCAAGGCCCCCAAGCAAAAAGACCAAATACTTTACAAGAGCAAAACAATTATGCTACCATCAGACTTTCCAAAATCAACAAATAAAGCAAGCAATAAAAATGTTTTAAATTTTTTGGAAATTTTTTTAATTTATATTTTTCAAAGTTCAGGGAAAGAAAATGTGAACCACAGATTTTATATCCAAATAACCTGATCTTTAGCCTGTCGAGGCTGTAGAAAAACAGTTATAAACATATAATGATTCAGGAAATTCTACACCCATGAGCCTTCTTGAAAAATCTACTAGTGGACAAGCTTCATCTAACCTTGAAGTGAATGGTATCACTTCAGTAAAAAGACTGGATAACTGTTCAGACAAGTAGAAATAATGTAACTAAAAATATGAGAGGAAGAGAGAAAGAGGAAAGTAAAATAAGCTCACTGATTTTTGGATAGCCAATAATAGGTGGGAATTCAAAGGTATAACTGAAAGGTTATATAAGAAAACAAGAAAGGAACGAAGAGCATTTCAAAAAGGTGTAAACCCAAAGATAATAACAAGAATAAAATCAAACCTTCGTAAGTATGTAAATTTCATAAAAAGCAAAGAAAAGATCACACAGGGGAAAAAATGCGGTAAATAAACATAATATACACAATAATTACAAAATAATGAGATAATTCTATCAATTATATCAACATGAATGGGTTTAACTCACCTATTTAACAAGGACAAGAGTTTTAATCTGGCTCACAAAGCAAGATCCATCTATGCTATATATAAGAGATACACCAAAAACAAAGTGATTCATAGAAGCTAAAATTAAAAGGATGGGCAAAGATATATCAAGCAACTGGAAACAAAAAGAGAACAGGGATAGTACTTCTGAAATTGAAAATAATATGAAGAAGGACACTTTTAATGCTAAAAGCCAAATTCATAATGAATAAATAAGTCATAAATATCTGCACCAAATAACAAAGCAATCACATGTATAAAATAAAAAAACTGCAAGAGGCGCCAGGAGGCAGATAGAAATACATTAATAATACATTTTAGGCCAGGTGCGGTGGCTCACGCCTGTAATCCTAGCACTCTGGGAGGCTGAGGCGGGTGGATCGTTTGAGCTCAGGAGTTCGAGACCAGCCTGAGCAAGAGCAAGACCCCATCTCAACTAAAAAAATATAAAGAAATTACCTGGACTACTAAAAATATATAGCAAAAAAAAAAAAATTAGCCGGGCATGGTGGTGCATGCCTGTAATCCCAGCTACTTGGAAGGCTCAGGTAGGAGGATCACTTGAGCTCAGGAATTTGAGGTTGCAGTGAGTTATGATGATGCCACTGTAGCCTGACAACAGAGCGAGAACTTGTCTCTCTCTCTCTCTCTCTCTCTCTCTCTCACACACACACACACACACACACACACACACACACACACACAGGCTAGAAAGAGAACAGCAAAGTAAACCAGAAGATAAGAAAACTTTTACGAAAAGCAAGAGATTAATGAGGCACAGAATAGAAAAATAATAGGCCTAATTAATTAGTCAAATTCCTAGGTATTTATTTTTGCAAAACTGGCAAACCACTAGCTAATTTACTTGAGAAAAACAGGAAAGAAATCACAAATATACAAAATAAGGTGCTAAGGAGAAAAAATTCTAAGAGAACACATCGCAGCACACCAGAAAAATATAACAGGCCGGGTGCAGTGGCTCACGCCTGTAATCCTAGCAGTTTGGGAGGCCAAGGCAGGAAGATTGCTTGAGGTCAGTAGTTCAAGACCAGCCTGAGTAAGAGCAAGACCCTGTTTCTACAAAAAACAGAAACATTAGGCCGGGCGTGGTGGCTCACACCTGTAATCCTAGCACTCTGGGAGGCCGAGGCTGGAGGATAGCTTGAGCTCAGGAGTTCGAGACCAGCCTGAGCACGACCGAGACCCCGTCTCTACCAGAAATAGAAAGAAATTAATCGGACAACTAAAAAATATATAGAAAAAATTAGCCGGGCATGGTGGCACATGCCTGTAGTCCCAGCTACTCGGGAGGCTGAGGCAGAAGGATTGCTTGAGCCCAGGAGTTTGAGGTTGCTGTGAGCTAGGCTGGTGCCACGGCACTCTAGCCCGGGCAACACAGTGAGCCTCTGTCTCAAAAAAAAAAAAAAAAAATAGAAAAATTAGCTGGGTGTGGTGGTGCATGCCTGTAGTCCCAGCTACTCAAGAGGCTGAGGCAGGAGGATCGCTTAAGCCCAGGAGTTTGAGGTTGCTGTGAGCTATGATCACACCACTGCACTCTTGCTGGAGTGACAGAGCAAGACCCTCTGTCTCAGAAAAAAGGAAAAATACAACAGTAGACTTGAACATATGCGAAGACATTTCTTATCCTTGGATAGAATGATTCATCATCAAAAATACGTTGTTTCTCCCTGTCAATTTATAAATACATCATAATCCCAACAAAAATACCACCAAGTTTTTTAATGGAGCTAGACAAGTTGATACTAAAGTTCACACAGAAAAACAAACATGCAAGAATTGCCAGTAAAATACCAGAAAAAAAAAATTAAGAGAGAAGACCATCCCTACCAGATATGTACTCTAAATCTTCTATAATTAAAACAGTGTGGTGCTGTGCACCAAGAGACAACAGACCCGAAAAACAGCATAGAATGTCCAGAACCACACTCAAGTACACACAGAAACCTAGAATGGGACAAAGGTGACATCTCAAATCACTGGGGCAAAGATAGAATTTCTAATAAATGGTGTAGGGAAGCTGGTTAGCCATTTGGAAAAAGATAAATTAGACCTATGCCTCACATCAAACGTAAGAATAAACTTCATATGAGTCAAGGAAGGGTAGAAAAATGAAACCAGGTACTAGAAGAAAATATGAATGAATTCCTTGATGACCTGAGTATAAGGAAAGATTTTCCTAACTCTGATTCAAAAATCGATTCAATAAAAGACTGATAAATTTACCTACATAAAATTTTTTTAATTGCATGGCAAAAAAATTATACGTAAGGTTAAGAAAACTGACAAACCGTAAGAAAATATTTGCAATGTGTGTCACAAATAAAGTCCTAATATCAATAATAGATGAAGAACTCTTAAAAATTGATGGGAAAGGGACAAAAATGGGCAAAAAAATGAGACAATTCACAAAATATTATGTAAAAATGGTTCTTAATCACATGAAAAGATGTTCAACCTCATTTTCAATTAGAAAAATACTAATTAAAACTATGTTCAGGCCGGGCCTGGTGGCTCACACCTGTAATCCTGGCACTCTGGGAGGCTGAGGCTGGAGGACAGCTTGAGCTCAGGAGTTCGAGACCAGCTTGAGCAAGAGCAAGACCCCGTCTCTACTAAAAATAGAAAAAGTTAGCCAGGCATCATGGTGTGTGCCCATAGTCCCAGCTACTCAGGAGGCTGAGGCAGGAGGATCGCTTGAGCCCAGGAGTCTGAGGCTGCTGTGAGCTGTGATGACACCACTGCACTCTACCCAGGGTGACAGAGTGAGACTCTGTCTCAAAAAAAAAAAAAAAGAAAAAGAAAATTATACTGTGGTTATGTAAGAGAACATTCTTGTTTTTTAAAAAATACTCAAGTATTAGGCCAGGCGCGGTGGCTCACACTTCTAATCCTAGCACTCTGGGAGGCCGAGGCAGGAGGATCGCTCGAGGTCAGGAGTTCGAGACGAGTCTGAGCAACAGCGAGACCCCGTCTCTACTAAAAATAGAAAAAAATTAGCTGGACAACTAAAAATATATAGAAAAAATTAGCCAGGCATGGTGGCACGTGCCTGTAGTCCCAGCTACTCAGGAGGCTGAGGCAGCAAGATCACTTGAGCCCAGGAGTTTGAGGTTGTTGTGAGCTAGGCTGACGCCTCGGCACTCTAGCCCGGGCAACAGAGAGAGACTCCGTCTCAAAAAAAAAAAAAAAAAAAACTCAAGTATTTATGGGTAAAAAAGAACCATATGTGCAATTTGCTCTCAAACAGTGTGTATATGTATACAAACACACACACACACACACAAAAGGGGGGGATAATCTAGACAACAGTATACAGGAATTCTTTGTATTATTTTTGCAACTTTTTTGTGAGTCTAAAATTACATTAAATTTTTAAAAACGTTTTTCAAATAAGTCAGACCATTTATTCACCTGTCCCAAACCCCCCAATAACTTCCCGTCTCACTTGATAAAAGCCAAAGTCCTTCAAGAACCTAAGCGAAGTGCCTGTCCTCTGCCACCTCCATGTCATCCACTGCTGCTCTCCCTGTGTTTACTGAGCTCTAGCCCCCTGGTCTCCCTGGGCTCCTCAGAGGAGCGTGCTCCTGCCTCAGGGCCTTGGCACCTGCTGTCTCCGCAGCCTGCAATGTGCTCCCCTAGACACTCCTTCCTTCAGTCTCTGCTCAAACACCATCTTCTCAGAGAGGCCTTCTCCAGCCTCCTCCGGCCAGCCCAGTTCGATCACCTCACTTGCCCTCCTCACTCTCTCCCTCCCTCTGCTTCGTTTTCCTTCTTAGCACTGACCAGGGACTGCTGGTCTAGATCTGTTTGATGCTCCCTCCTTCTAGCAAGGAAGCGCAGGCATTGTCTGTTTGGGCCCCTGTTGCATATGCCCTCGAATGCTGCCTGGAACACGGGAGGAGGGACTTAGCCAACGCTTGCTGAATGACTGACTGGCTGAATGAATGAACGGCACTTCCTCACCCACAGCCTCCCGTTGCGACCTGAGCTCACGCATACTGAACACGTCACTGCTGACTGGCACCACGCCAAACATGTGACATACACGATCTCATTTAGCTCTCACATAACCTTAAGGGATAGAGGGGTTTTCTCCATTTTACAGAGGGGAACACTGAGCCACCAAGAGGTTAGGCAACTTGCCCGAAGTCATCTGGCCTGTAAGCAAGTAGAGCCAGGACCGGAACCGAGGTTTGTGCTTGTAACCCGTCTCAGTCCCTGCCGTGCCCTCGGCCTGCCCGGCGCAGACTCACCAGCGCAGAACATGTTGTCGGTGATGCGGATCCGGGTGGAGGCCTTGCACGCCGGCCGCTCCACGATGGGCAGGTTCACCACCTGCAGGACCGAGGGCTGCACCTCGTCAATGCTGGTCGTCCACTTCTCCTTCAGGTTGCCCCAGCCTGTCACCCGCCCTTTGTATCCGGCCTGGAACAATCTTCGGGGAGGGGAGAAGGACCTGCTGAGAACCAGCCCCTACAGGAGCCCCCAGCCCCGACGCCATTCCTTAGAGACCAAAATCTAAAACACCAACGCTGGAAAGAACTTTGGGGTTCACTCCAAGAAACTGAGGCCCGGAAAAGGGGAGGGGACTTCTGCAAGGCTGCCCTGTGTCAGAGCCAGGTCCCGATCTCAGCCTCTGCCTACCAGCTGGTGGCCCTATGGCCGCCCCACCTGGCCACCGTCTCCTTGTCAGGCAGGCACACGGGGTGAATGTGGTCGCTGAAGGAGATGGGCTTCCTGAGCTTCAGCAGGGCGATGTCCCTGTCCAGGTTCTCCCGCCAGTTGTACCTGGGGTGGATGTAGACCTTTTCCAGCATGGAGATCTTTTCAACGTTTCGCTCGTACCTGCGCAGAGCCCAACAGAGAAGTGGGGAAGCTGTAGGTCCACCCACAAAGGGGCAGCCAGTTCCCTGAGGAAGGAAACTGCCTGCTCTCGGGGTCTGGGAGTCAGGGGCACCAGTGGGCTACCAGTGAGAGAACAGGTCTGGCTCCTCCCTTGGCAGCCCCCCAGCAGCTTCTTCCTGGCCCTACAGCCACACAGGGCTCTGAAGTCAGACAGCCCAGGCAGGGGAGCTGGAGGCAGACCAGGATTTATTTTCTGTCCCTAGCTCTGAGACTCGGTCAGGACATGGCCAAGAGGACTTTCCAGCAAAGACTGCCGGGACGTCATGTTGTGAGGGATGTACAGACATATCCCACATGCCCCAGGGCCACGAGAGCCCCTCATGGTCATGCTGGAGGACTGAGACCCCCGCCAGACACCCGGGGGCCACCGGTTCCGTACCTGGTACGGGAGTGCTTGCCAATGCGCACCAGAAGGTCATTCTCAGTGAAGTTCTTATCCCAGGGTGGGTACAGGAGGCAGTGGGCAGCAGTGAGGACCCAACGGTCACTGATGAGGCTGGCCCCGCACAATAGCTCCTGGGGACTCTTCCGGAAAAGCATCACCTGCCTGGGAGGGGAAGCAGGACGTTTAGGAGCTGGAGGCTGCCTTTCCACCTGCCCTAGGACTAGAAAGCCCGGGACGCACCAGGGCGCAATGCCAATCTCCGCGTCCAAGCCCTCCACGATGCGCCCCTCGATGTAGGACTCCAGAAGTTCCTGTTCCGTTTTGTCCTTCACCAACTTCTTCTCGAACAGAGGCCGCAGCCCACAGTCTGCAGAGCAAGCCAGACCATGAGGGGCTGATCCCGATCCCGGCCACCACCCCCGAGGCCCCGGGCGCGTGGATGCCACCACCTCACCTGCCTCCCCGGCGCCAAACGTCTTCGCATCAAAGAAGGTCTGGTACTCCTTGGTGGTGGTGCGCCCTTCAATGGCCGTGTCCTCGCCCAGCCCGACTCCTGCCTCGTTGTCATCCATGGCCTCCTCTGGAGGGACCCAAGCACTGGCTGGGGCTGGGCTAGGCCATTCCTCACCCACCCCCAGGATCCCCTAATTCCCTTGCCGGCCTCGAGGCCATTTGGTGCAGGGTTAAGAGTGCACATGCACCTGGGTTACCAAGTAACTTAACCTCCCAGGGCCTCAGTTTACTTATCTGTAAAATGGGCATAGGTCCTACCGCCACCCGGTTACTGTAAGGCTGTAAAGAATGCACTCAGCTGGTAAACCTGAGATAAGACTGCTCTTTATTTCTCCCCAGGCTTTGTCCTCTGCGTCTCAGGCCCCCTGCCCTGCCTGCTCACCACAATAGTTGAGGTCGCAGTACTCAAAGTCGCCAGGCTTCCCCGCCACATAGCACCACGCGCCCTCCTCATCTGCGTCTGGGTTTCGGCAGAAGTTCTCCACCAGCTGCACCTCTGGGCTGAAGTCCTGGTCCTTGCTCAGGGCCTTGGCCTCTGCGCTGGCCCAGGCCACGCAGGGGGACCCATGTGTGGTCACCGCCAGGCGCCCCTGGTACTGCCGGCCCCGATCAGGGACGCACTCCTCCCATGGAGGTGACAGATTTGGCCTGGAGCCTCCCGAGCGTGGCGTCATCTCTACAGTGAAGCGCCCTTGGCCTGGGGGTGAGGAGGAAGGGAGTAGAGTGAGTGGGACCACACGCTGAGCAGAGGGGTGAGGCCCAGAATCCCTGTCCTGCTGCTTTCTGCCTGTGTGACCTTGAGTCACTTAACCTCTCTGGGCTTCAGTTTGCCTGCCTTTAAATGGGGTTACTAATGCCATTCTTGCAGGCTTGTTGAGAGGATTAAACAAAACATACAGCACAAGTGTCTGGCACAAAATAAGCCAGAGATGGTAACCAGGTTTGGCCTCCTGGGCTACCTGTAATCAATTGGTAGTGACTGTGTAGAGTTTTTGAAGGATTCTGTGTTTTTATAGGGGCACAGCAGGAAAGATTGCTGGGATCCACTAAGGATGGATTTCTGCAATTTCTGCAAGCCTGAAACATGTTTATCATCTGTGTGTGTGTATGGAGGTGGTGGGGACGGGGGGTGGGGGTGAAAGTAGCTGGTTTTGTTAGGACAATTGGTAACTTGCTGTAAGACCGGTCTCAGGTTTGAGCGATGGATCCAGAGGGATGCTTAGAGAACGAAGAACACCAACCCATGTCTGGTGGATGGAATTACCGGTACAAACTCCATACCCCTACCTGTATCCACATCCCTTGCCCTGTGATTTTACAGGCTCAGGTGTATTTCACCTCTTGACTTTGGCCTTGAACATGCACTTGCTCTGGCCAGTGGAACGTGTGCGGGACTGACTGTCCCGGTTCTGAGCTTAGGCCTTAAGACAAATGGTGTATTTCTGTTCATTTTTTTTTTTTTTAAGACTAGTCAAGTGCAGTAGTGAGGAGAGGGGTTAAGTAGTAGAACAAGGAGTTCAATCTGTAACTGACTGTGAACAATCAAGTGAGATAACTCACTACCTTCGCACCAGCCTCTGTTCATTTTTTTGGGCTTCTGCCATCACCATGAGAAGAGCTTCCCCAGGCAATTGCTGCCTTTCAGCCTCAGCCCCAACCCCAGAGCAGATCTGGGCCCAACACGCAGCAGGGATCCAAGCTCAGCCAGAGCCATCGTGCGAAGCAGAACCACCCAGGCAAGCCCAGCCTACCTCACTTGGCCCCACAGACACGTCAGCGAGCGCAGCTGAGATCAACAGAGCCACCCCCACCAACCCTCGTCACAGAAGGAAACGCTTATCGTGGCATGCCTCGGAGATGTGCTGGTCGTTCTGCGGCATTATCGTGGCCACAGCTACCTAACACACCATGAGGACAGTGACAGAATCACGCAGGGCTGAGCTGCATGCGGCTTGCTCTGTGATGCGCAGAATAGGGCGTGGGGACGGAAATGGCTAGGGCAGGCTTCCTGGAGGGAAGAGTACCTCGAGCAGGAAGGAAGCATGTTTGGAATGAGCCACAGCCTGCATCATAAAGAGGTAAGGACCAGGGAGGGGGAGGAGGAGGCTGGTGGCCAACCCCCCCGGTCCCCCGACTTCACTGACCAGCAGGCACAAATGTGTTCTGAATGACTGCCAGGCCCCATGAAGGCCCTGGGCCTCGGCCACGGACCGCGTCACTGCCCCAGCTCACCACAAACCGGGATGCTGCATTCCTCCCTCCGCACCGTGGGGTCTGTGGTGTAGCACCAGGGTCCTTCGGTGCTGCCATCTGGGTTGCGGCAGAAATTCTCCTGCAGGTCGGCCCCGGGATGGGTGGTGGAATTGATTCTGGAATAGCAAAGTGCCCAGGAGAACACTGTGCCTCCCAGTGTGCCCTCGCTTCCTGTTCCCAGCTCCTGGGGACAGGCCTGCCCATCACTCACTCAGGATCATGTGGGTAGCGACTCCGCCACAGCTGGCACTCGATGCCGGACCGGGTGAAGTTGATGTGCCCTCGGTAGTTCATACCCAGACCCTCAGCACAGTTCCCTGCAGAGACCCCGCCAGGTCAGCATCAGATCCTGAGGATTTGTCCCCCTCTCCCCTAGCAGAGCTCTGTCTGTCCACCCTTTCCAAGCTCTCTCTGGTCCACTACCCTAATCTGCTCTTACTCAGCACCTCCCCTGCAACCAACAGTTCTCCAATCCATTTAACAGTAGTCGCCAAATATTCAGAGTACCCACCACGTGACAACCATGTGACAGGCACTGTGCCCAGTACCAAGGACCTATCTATGATTAAGACAGTCACAGTCAAGGGAAGTCCCTGCCCTCATGGAGCTTCTGTTCAGTGGCTCCTCACGGGCAGCAGGATGAAAAGGTGAATAAGGTCCTTTTAATCCAGCCCTGGTCTGCCCGTCCCTGTTAGCTTAGCTCCTCAGGCCTCAGGGCCTTTGCACATGCTGCTTCTTCTGCCTGGAATGTGCTCCTGTTTGTTCGTCACTGCATCCCACAAGGCCAGGTAGAACTCTATTTCTGGAGAGCCATCTCTGATTCTGCCGGAAAACCAGATGCTCTTTCTCTTGTGTTCTCTTGGTGCCTTGAACAGAACTTTTCTAGAAATCACTTTAATGTTTTGTATTTTTGTTTTCCAATGAGACTGTGAGCTCCTTGAAGGCAGGGACTATATTTGATTCTCTTAAAATCCCCAGGACCTGACACAGTGTCTGGTATATAGCAAGGGCTTAGTGAAATGCTTGTTATTTAATGAATGACAGTATGGCCAGTGATTAAAGAGCTCCATGCAGTGGAGCCTATTGTCACACTAAGGGTTTATTCAGAATACAGTGAAGGAGGGAGGAGGCTCCCCAAGGCTCAGCGAAGGTGGTGGCATCTGAACCGGTCCCAGAAGGACAGGGAAGCATTCAGTAGGTGGCGATGGTTGCTCCAGAGGAAGGTGATGATGTGAGCAAGGGCCAGGAAGTAGAAACACCTCGGCACATTTAGAGAAGTCCTTGCTGCCAGAGCAGCCGGGGGTTTGGGTTCATGTTTGGTGCCATGGGAAGTGAGGCTAGAAGGGGAACTGAAAGCCAAAACCTGCCAAGTTTGCCAGATTAAGAAGCCTGTGCTTTACTCTGTGGGTAATGGGGGGCCACTGAAGGTTTTAGAGAAGGAACATGACATCATCCGAGCTCTGACAAGGGTGGGCAGAGCCTCGGGTCAAGCAAATGAGAATGAGACCTTAAAACATTAATTCATTATCCATTCATTCAGTTGTTCCTCCAACATTAATCATCTTACTGACTGCCAGACACAGAGCCAGGCGCAGGCACATCCTTGACCTCAGGAACAGAAGGCAGCATCAGATGCTAGAGACCCGCCCCTGCTCTCCCCTTCCCCCAGGCTTCCCCCACCCCACACCCCGTGTCACGTGCTCACCTTCTAGACATGCAACGAGCTTTTCTCGAGGCTTCCTCACTGACTCACAAGCTGGAAGAGACCCAGAAACACCTTTTGGATTGGGTGGGGGCAGGATGGGCTGGAGCCAAGGGTGAGTGGGATGACATTAAGACACAGAGACTGATGGAAGAAGGGGGGGGGAGGGGGGGAGCAGGGTGGATGGATGGATGATGGGATGCACCGGAAGATTATCGGGGATAGAACGTTCTCTAAGTGGGGTCCCCGGGCCTCCCTTCCCAATGCTCACCTGTGTACTTGGCCCAGAATACATCCTGAAAAACAAAGGCTGGGAGTGAGACCATGGCGGGATCCTGTTTTGTTTTGCTCTGTAAACGTTACGTCTTCTCCTCATGCTTTCCTCTTTCCTTTACCCTGGTCATGCAGGGGACAGGCTCTAGGCAGGTTTGTGGGAGTTTCCTACTTTTGTCTCCAAAAGGAGAAGAGTATTTGGGGACAGGGGAGTCCCCCAACACTCGCCAAGACTGAACAGGGATGCTCTTGGGCAAGGGGAGACGTGAGAAGGCAGGTGTGGGGCCCTGGCAGAGCCCCCTGGAAGGGGAAGGCTGCTCAGCGCTCCAGGAACACTGAGGCTGAGCCTGGGACTCCTGGCCTCCCAGAGTCCCAGCCCCCAAGGGTGGCACAGAAGTGGCAGAAAGGCTGCAGCTGGAGAGACCCGGTAGGCCAGGGCTCCAGAGAGCCCCAGTATAGACAGATGTCTGAAGACGAGGAGAGAGGATGCCTTCCGAGGTCATGGAGCCACACCAGACCCTGGAACCTTGCCACGACCCAGAGGTAGGACCCCCGAGAAAGGCTGGAGCCACCCATCTGCAAGCCCAGTGAAATGGGGCCCAGAGTTGAAATTAAGTTCTCAACAGCGAAGGAGCCAGGAGGTTCCTCGCTCACCTCCCCTGTGGTTCTAGATTTGGGCCCACCCTGAGGGACGCCGGCCCCGCTCCCAGCAGCCAGCCCACCGTGGCACTGGAGGACTCCAGGGCCTCGAAGGCCTCCTCGTAGCTGCACTGCTCCTCCACGCACTCTCGCTCCAGGTTGCCCTTGCGAACCTCCTCCAGGAAGCCGCTGTTGGCGCGTCGGACCCGCTGGAGCAGCGACTGTGCTTGCCGAGGGGCCAGGAACACTGCAGTGGGAGGGTCGAGGGACAGCGGCCTCTGGAGCCAGGCTGCCTTGGCCACTGTGGGGGCGGGAAGCCACTCTGCCCTGTTGGCTTCTCAGAGGGGGTGTCTGGGACGGTGGAAGTTCCCAGAAGGCTGGTAAATGTAGCCCCCTAGCTCCCTTCCTTTCACTGGTTGCCTCGGCCCACTCCCCACATTGGAAGAGAGAAGCAGCCGCTCTCTGGCCAGCCCCGAGCTCCTGGCTCCTTCCCTAACCTGGACACCCCGGGCAGGACCAACCTAGGGGCTGGCCGTTGTTCTCTACTGAGCCAGGAGACCCCAGCCCGTGGGCCCACAGCTCAGTCCTCCGGCCTGTCCCAGCCCGCAAGCCCCACTTACCATGCTGGCTGTGCACAAGGCTACACAGAACAGCCAGGGCCAGGCAGCCCGGTAGCCGCAGGCCTCGGACGTGCGCCATAGCGTGTCGGCTCCTGGGACTCTGAGAGACTGTCCTGTCCCCTCTGGGTTAATGTTGAACTAACATGAAGAAATCAGCAGAGAGGGAGAGGTCATCGGGTCAGGGCCGTGAGGACAAGTGGACAGACAGTCCTCCTACCTGCCCCCGCCATCCAGGAGGACAGGGAGGTCCTCCTGGGACCTGGGATGGATGGTCTGGGAGGAAGTCACAGAGAAAAGGTCACTGTAACACCATTGCCCTCCCCCTCCCTCCCTGAGACATGGGCAAGCTTGGGTCACTGGGGCCGCAAGAACTTCCTGAGGCTCCGCCCAATCCTGACACAGTCATGGTTACTTTTACCTGCGTGTGACTCAGTTTCGTTATCCGTACAATAGAAATAACACTTTGTTGTGAGGACTAAAGGGAAGTATGAATATAAAGCCCTTGAAATATAGTTAAGTGCTTAATAATCAGTAGAGGTTTGCATAATCGCCGTATACAGATGTAAGAAACAGAGACCAGAGTGTGGCCAGATGAAAGCAGCCCCCTTGCAGGAGGAGGCCCTGGGGGTGGGACGGCCAGCATTAGCCCCCACCTCCCAGCCACCGATGGAGGCCCCATGTGTCCCCTTTCCCATCAGGGTGCTGTGAGGTGTGTTTGTGCGTGGCGGGTGCCTGGGAGAAGGAGCCAGGTCCAGGGCCATCTGGGCCTTTGGTCTATCCTCTCTCCTCTCCCAGGACCTGCTGCCACCCCAGAGCAGAGGCAGGACCCCTCCCTTTCCCCTGCCTATCTGCCCTGGGCCAGGCCTGGGCTTCTGGCCCCACACTGCCCCTAGGCGGCCCTGTTCCCGTCCCTCCTCACTTCCTGTTTGCAGCATGCAGGGTAAATATTAGTCCTGGGTCTCAGAAGGACAGAGGGACAAAGAGCAGGAACTCCAGGAAGCGCAGCTTCTTGCCTCGCCTTGCCTGTCCTTCTGGCCTGGCTGTTTGGGGTCCAGACCATGGTCATGTACAATCTGGGAGAGGGGGTCAGCAGAGAATTAGGGACCAGGAGTCCCACAAATCACTGTAGTTCCTGGGTGGCCCAGTTCTTAACACATTTTTTTTTTTTTATGTTAGATCTCAAACTGTAACTGTGAATTTAAAATTTTCAGTTAATTTGGTTGTTACTTATTGTCCCTAATCAACTATTAACTACAGTTCTAATCCATAAACATAGTTATGACTAACACATATGTCTACTTTCCTTACTCATTTTTAAGTGGTTACCTGAAATAGGAGAAGAATTAAATATAATCTTTAAAGGCGTTTGAAAACATGACAGGTATTTTTGAACTACAAACATACAATTGCATATTAAGAAAAACTAGATAAAATCACTGACATAAATTACAAAAATCTGTGCTGCTTTGCTATTCTTTGTATATCTTTTATTGACCCCTGTCCAAACACGTTCCACTAGCTCCAAAATGCTTTTCCCCTGTGGACTCCTAAGGATGTCAACATATGTGCTGGCTAGAAGCACAGCTCACCAGGGACTGAACCACTTCACCCTGCAAAACCTTCAGGTTTGCCAAGAATGACATTTCTGATGTAATAAAGTTACCATGTTTGTTTGTGAGCACCCACTCACAAAGCAGCTTCTCTCCCACGTTGGCACGGTATACAGACATGAGAATAGCACAAAAAGAACAAACCTACGTAGCAGGAGTTGACACCAGATGAGATTAGATGTAAGAAAGAGAAAGGATTCCATGAGAAATTCCATTTTAGGGCTTTGGGTCACTGGTTGTATGGCAATAATGCCATATATAAAGGAAGAATGAGCAATGTGTTTTTCATTTTAGATTTATTGATCTTGACGTGCCTTTTAAAAAATACATTTATTAATTTTATGGAACGCTTCAAGAATTTGTGTGTCATCCTTGTGCAGGGGCCACGCTAATCCTCTCTGTATCGGTCCAGTTTTAGTATATGTGCTGCCGAAGCGGGCACTGAGGCGCCAGCACTCAACAGGGAGCTGAGCCTATGGCCTGAAGGCTGGGGAAGAGGTCGAAGCTGGAGAGGAACAGGACTGCCAAACCACAGAGGGCTTAATGGGTCGAGGAGAACTGCAAAGCAGGATGGATGGGAAATGGCCTGGAACACTTGGATGAGCTATGGTAAGAAGAAGACAGTAGAAAAACTCATGGATTAAGAGAAGAATCCATCAGTGAGCTCATGACAGAGACTAACACAGAAGAATTCCCAGCAGAAGATCATGAAGTATAGTCTCAAATATGGCAAAAGATTCAAATAAGACAAAGATTAGAGAACAGTCATTGGATTTGACCATAATTTAGGTTATTGGTTGCCCTCTCCCCTCTAAAAAAAAAAATATAGGTTATTGGTGAACTTACGTGAAATGAACTAAGGCTACATCAAGTGAGCTGAAGTACAAATGGGACATTTGCCAGAAAATATAACTATGAACAGTCTGCCGCACACCATGCATGTACCGATGAGCTAACAGAAATGTATGGAGAGTTTCTTAAGGACCTGTGGTTGACACAATCCTCCACAGGGGCCAGGGGAGGTGGCTCACACCTGTAATCCTAGCACTCTGAGAGGCCAAGGCAGGAGGATCACTTGAGGTCAGGAGTTCAAGACCAGCCCAAGCAAGACTGAGACCCTGTCTCTACTAAAAATAGAAAAATTTAGCCAGGCGAAGTGGTGCATGCCTGTAGTCCCAGCCACTCAGGAGGCTGAGGCAGGAGGATCGCTTGAGCCCAGGAGTTTGAGGTTGCTGTGAGCTAGGCTGACAACACGGCACTCTAGCCCGACAGAGCAAGACTGTCTCAAAAAAAAAAAAAAAAAAAAAAGCCTCCAGACATTCCAGGTCTCATGCATGAATCAAGTACTGTCTTCCAAAAGCTTTCTGGGACCACACTAGCTTAGAAACACCTTATTATGGAAGCTGTGCTTTAGCACTAAGTAACTACTTCCACTGCACAATGCTGAAAGTATTTATTTCCAGATTGGTAGTGAAAAACTCTCCACCACATCATCTTTGTGACCAATGAAGTTGGTGTTTCAGACTTTGCTGCCAGCAAGTCTTCCTGTCCCATAAAAATGTGGCATGCCATCTTCCCAGTTCCATTCCAATCATGTGACTGCCTTTTTGTCATGGCATCAGAAAAATCAGAGACAGATTTGTACTCAGACAACTCTAAGGTCTTATAACCTGCCCGTATCTATAGGTCATCTTTAGCTTATGTCCATTTCCCTGAAGGTGTGTTTTACTCGCTTCTAGCTTTCCTTTTTTTTTCTTTTTTTGGTAGAGATGGGGTCTCACCCTTACTCAGGCTGGTCTCGAACTCCTGAACTCAAGCAATCCTCCTGCCTCAGCCTCCCAGAGTGCTAGGATTACAGGCGTGAGCCACTGTGCCTGGCCTACTTTTCCATTTTAATTCATGGACCCCACAAAGCGCATAAAATTCAATGTAAAACAAAGTGAGGAATAAATTAAAAAAACAACCCGCCAGAGATTAATTTATTATTTTCTTGTTCCTGCAAACACATAGTAGACTCTGGAAACATAGCTGGGAGAAAAGGAAAATGAAGTGGATTAGAGAGAACTGGCGTGTCTTGGTCTACACATTAGCTAGAAAGTTAAAAACAAAACAAAACAAAACACAAAACCATCCTGTGGGTGAACCTGTCCTTTATGCCTCAATAAGGGGCAACCAAGACACTATTAAAAATTCATCTACAAGGACATTAATTGTTAGAAAGACATATAATTTATTTTGGGGTTAATAAAAACATACATTACCTATTGATTTACCCATAATTAATGTTACCTAAAGATATAATGTAATAATTTAAACCAAAGAAACATTATATTTTTCACTAAAATTAACAGTATAGAAATACACTTCAGTTGTATTAACTATTTTTCTATTAACACATGAATTCCACAAAGGATTATGCATGAGTGTGTCCACTACAACACATATGGCTTTATAAATATCATGGATGCATCTTGCAACTCAAAATTTTTTGCCCATGATTGTACAGGAAATAAATATACTTAATGTACATTTTTTATGATATACTGTTCCAGTAATGTTTCCCAACACATCCTGTATCCAAGGGCCCATGTAGTATATGCTCTGACAAAAACTGTGTTTCCCATTTGACTTGCTTTGGCCAATGGGACATTGGAAAACGTGATGCAAATAGAGGTTTGAAAAGTACTTGCTGACTGGTGCTTGCTTTCTTGGACACAGTCATGTTGTGAAGAAGCCTGCAGCAACCCTGTTGGAGACAAGGGGCCTAGCCAAGAGGCAGCACAAACCACCAGACACGTAAGTGAAACCATCTTAAACCGACCAGTCAAGGCGCCAGGTGACTAACGCCTCATTTGCGACCCAGGCGACACTAACATAGAAACTGAACTGCCTACTTAAACCCACCCCAAAATGCAGAAATATCTAAGCCACTGAACTCGGAATGTTTTTAAAAAGATTATGTGGGGAAGAAAGCCTTCAATTATGTGTCAATTACAAAAAAAAAAAAAAAAAAGTTCGCAGTCCTATGTAGCTGTTTTGAAATAAACAATGAATTTCAAGCCAGGCATGGTGGCTGACGTCTATAATCCTAGCACTCTGGGAGGCTGAGGTGGAAGGATCACTCGAGCTCAGGAGTCCAAGACCAGCCTGAGCAAGAGTGAGATCCAGTCTCTACTAAAAATAAAAAAAAAAATTGCTGGGCATGGTGGTGTGTGTCTATAATCCCAGCTACTTAGGAGGCTGAGGCAGGAGGTTGCTTGAGCCCAGGAGGCTGAGGTTGCTGTGAGCTAGGCTGATACCATGGCACTCTAGCCCAGGTGACAGAGTGAGACTTCACCTCAAAACAAAACAAAAAATGAATTTCAACTGGATGGACTTCATTGAGGTGGCTGGCACTAACAGAGGCCATGTGAATCATACAAAGCGCTATTTGCACATCGGAACACTATGTTTTAAGGTCTTTACACACAAAAAAGTCTGTTTCCTTAAAAAAAAAAAAAAAAGTCCATTTCCTTTAAAACACATAAAACAAGGCCAGGCGCGGTGACTCACACCTGTAATCCCAGCACTCAGGGAGGCCAAAGGGGGATGATCGCTTGAGCTCAGCAGTTCGAGACCAGCCTTAGCAAGAGTGAGACCGCGTCTCTACTAAAAAAAAACTTAAAAAAATTTATAAAAAATAAAAAGATAAAACACTTAAAAAGGGTTGGTTACTTGTAAGTGAGCATTGTGTTATATTTCATTACATTTTAAGAAACTAGTTTGAAGCAGCCACATGATGTGGTCTAATTTTCCCACTTTAAATAATGTACAATAGGCTTCTATTATTTTCCCACAGACTTTATGATTTTTCAAGAACAGATTAGTGACATTAAGTGGGAAACATTTATGTTTCCTCAAAGGAAACCCTCTGAGGTCACATAATCCACAGAAAGTGTTGGGAATAAAAAAGGATAGTGATGTTTAAGGCACGGTATTGTAAAGCAATGTTTATTCTAAGTTGACTTTACTGTCACAAAATTAATCTCAAAAGTAAATGAACACTTGTTTTGACTTAAATGAAAAAATGGATAACACTAGCCAAAAAGATTGCCTAACAGCTACAAATCATGTGACCCTGGGCAAGACATATCTCCTCAAATTCGATTGTGTCAACTTCCTTATAAAGTAGAAATACACTGGCAAACCCTTCCTGAACTGCCAGGAAGAACTCTCAGGAAAGAGGACGCATCAGTATATCCGTAGATGCCAAATTTGATGATAGACTAGGTTTAAGAGAGCTCAGAAACTGGAAACAGTGAGGGGAGATTGAAGGAATGGGACTGTGTTTAGAGAGCACTGTAGACAGATCACCTCAGGTATGACAGGTCATTCCTCCACCCTAGACCCCCCATTCAAGCCCCCTCCAATAAGTAACGCTCCCTAGGAGCCGGCCTACCCTTCTCAGCTAAATTCACCTCTCCCTTCTGAAAGTCAGCCTAACCTTCCAGTCGCACTCACTCTTTGAAGGCTACTGAATGAGGGATTATCAACCCAATGTGCATTCTAGGGAGGGATCAATGACGGCTTGGGCCATGCAAAGCTAGGATCTCACCTTTCTGTGACCCTTTCGCCTTTGCTCTGAAGTGCTAGTGAGAGGGCTCAGGCCAAAGAGGTGTTCTTTCAGGTGGGATTCCTATTTGAAGGGTGCTCTCCTTCAAACTCTGTAAAACCTACTTTATTCCAAAGAAAACCACACCATCATCACAATTTCCCTGGTGCAACGCACTGTCCCTGTAAACTAGGTCCTGTGGAAACAACTGTAAACTCAAACCAGGAGTGCTTAGCAGGCTACACTGCAGGAGACCACCAACTTCACTTGCTTAAGAGGCACTGATAATGAACCCGCCAGGGGGGCTCAGTGTTGCTCACCCCATGGAAAGCCAATTACTGAGACAACAAGGGTTGTCAAGGAAGAAACGATCTATTGCAGAAGATGTGTCTGTTGGGAGGAGGAGGCATGAACTGCCTCAAATCCACCTCCCCAACCAACAGGGTCAGGGTGGTTTTCTGGAGGTAAAATGAATAATGCTTGTGGGATGTGAGCATCATTCCATGTTTGGGGTGGAGCGCACGGCACGCAAGCGCAGTAAGAAATCATGCTACTACATATATCCCATGATCAAAAAATGGCGGGTAAGTCCCTCCTAGGGCAGAGGTTTTAGTATTATAATGAGCTAGGCATTAATATTGGTCATTCTTTCAGCCTTGTGCGCAGACTCAGTGAGTCTTTGGGCACTATCTGTGGTGGAGTACCACTTACCTTGTCTTCTCCGGACAAACAGGCGGTGTGAGGCTTTGCAGTTATCTCGTGGCTGCAAGGAGGTTCCGCCATTTCTGGGAAAGAAACTCAAAAGAGAATGCATCAGTACAACAGAAAGTCACAAAGTTCTAGTCAGCAAATCTTACCCAGAGCTCTCTATTTTCTGCTTATTTTGAGAGCTGCTAAGCTACCAGGGCTGAGATAAAATTTACTGTCAAGGTCACTTAGAGCTGCCAGCCCCAGGCACGATGTGAACGCTGAAAACTCATTTGGAATATGAGGGAACTAAAAACATTATTGAGAAAACATTTTCTTGCTTATGGAGCTGATTACAACACCAGGAAGCCCCATAAATACAACTGCCACATGGTAAGACTCGGTCTGCACACACTTCACAATTATTCCACTGGGAATTTGGGGGCATTTCACTAGTATTGTTAATACGCTCATGGTACAGATGGGTAAACTGATCGCCAGACTCGTTAGTAACTGGCTTGTTTGGGACAGAGCTGGCCTGTGACCTCCCACGCAGACCTGTCGCTCACGGCTGTGGACACCAACCCCTGCCGCCTGGAATCCACCGCCCCTTCCCAAAGCTTCTGGAACCAGCTTTTCCTACCCTTGGAAGCCCACACCGGCCCTTCTGGGAGTGCACGGTCTTCACACTGCTGAAAGCTCGGCCCGAATCCGCCTCCAGGACGAGGTCTGCGGCTCGCACCTGCACGTTGTCAGGCCTTGCTTGCCTGAGATCCACCCACCTTTCTGCTCCCACCAAGTGGTGACACCAGTCCTGCCTCCCGGGGGTCCCTAGGCCCTGGGGCTCCTCTATCGCCCTCGCGCCAACCTTCAGGGACACGGAAGACCAGCCCAGACCTGCCGAGCACCGACCGGAGAGCCGCGGCGTCCAGAACACGCGGAAGGAAGATGGCGGGAGTGGGCGGAGCGGCACATGCGCCCCTATGTATTTTCATAAATACATATATATATAATTTTTTTTAAATTGAAGTTTAACTTACATATAGTAATGTTCACAAATCTTAAGTGTATAACTCAAACTTTTATGAATATGCCATGTGACCAGCCCCCCAACAGGCTCCTTTGTGCTGTCTCCCGGCCGTGCCCCCGGAGGTAACCGCTCGTCTAACCACTATCGCCAGGCATCGGTTTTGCCCATTTTTGAAATTCATGTTAAAAGGAAACCCACAGCATATTCTTGTTTGTGTCTGGCTTTTCTTGGTCAGCACGCTGTTTCTGAGATTTATCCATGTTGTACACATAAGTAGTTTGTTTGTTTTAATGCTCCATGGTGTCCCACTGAATGAATATAGCACATTTTATTTATCCATTCTCCTGTTGATGGGCATTTGGATTAGTTTCCAGTTTGGGTGATTATGAATAGTGCTGCTTGAATATTCTTGTACGAGTCTTATGTGTAAATAAGCACTTATTTCTGTTGGGTATATGCCCTGGAGTGGGTTTCCTGGGTCACGAGGTAGGCATATGTTTTGCCTGAGAAGCTACAATAGATAACTGTCCCAGGTGGTTGGGCTAGTTTACATGCCCCCCAGCAAGGTTTGACAGCCTCGGTTGCTCAGATCCTCACCAACACTCGGTATTATTCATCCATTTTCTGTGAACCATTCTGATGGATGTGTAAGTAGTGTGTCTCATGGTTTTTTATTCTGTATGCCCTGCTGACCAATGACATAGAGCCTATTCTTTTTTTTTTTTTTTAGTGTAATGGTAAAAGGACCTCATCTCACTAATTTATTCAAAAATGACATATTGAGTGAGGGAGGGGGTAGGGCTCCTAAGAGAGAAGCGTGGCTTCATCTTTCCTGTCTTGAGACAGGTGATCCCTGGATGGCTTCTTTTCAGAGGACCGGCTTAACCTGGAGAAACAAAATGCAAGAGGAGGACGAAGTGGGAAGTAGAGACTGTTGGCTGCACCCTTGTTCTCCGCTGTCAAAACTTCTCAATCCTGACAGGCACCACCGCATGAGGGAAAACACTGGCTTGGGAGTCCCGTCCTAGGTCTCACCATCTGTAAAATCGGAACTATAATAATATTCACCTCACAAGGCTATTGTTGAAAAACTTAAATGGGATCATATTGGCCTCTTTGCAGATTCTTTTATCCAGAGTCGCAGCCTTGCTGAGAGCATGTCACGCTCATGCCCAGATCTGACTGTCTTAGCTCAGACTGCTGTAACAACTTACCATAAACCGGGTGGTTTAAACAACACACATCTCATGTTTCTCACAGTTCTGGAACCTGGAAGTCTAACATGAAGGCACCAGCAGGCCCAGTGTCTGGTGAGGGCGGACTTCCTGATTTGCAGATAGCTGTCTTGTTGTATCCTCACATGGTGGAGAGCAGGGAGAAGGGCGCTGATCCCATTCACGAGGACTCCCCCTTGTGATGTGATTATCTCCCAAAGGCCTTACCTCCTAACACCATCACACTGGGGACTAGGGTTTCAACATAAGAATTTTGGGAGGACACAAACATGTAGTCCATAACCACGGCCAACCCCTTTGTGTACTTTGGCATGGCCATTAATGGGCAGTTTCTTTCTTTTTCTTTTTTTTTTTTGAGACAGAGTCTCGCTTTTGTTGCCCGGGCTAGAGTGAGTGCCATGGCATCAGCCTAGCTCACAGCAACCTCAAACTCCTGGGCTCAGGCGATCCTCCTGCCTCAGCCTCCTGAGTAGCTGGGACTACAGGCGTGAGCCGCTAAGCCCGGCTAATTTTTTATTTCTATTTTTAGTTGACTTGCTAATTTTTTCTATTTTTAGTATAGACAGGGTCTCGCTCTTGCTCAGAGCTGGTCTCGAACTCCTGAGCTCAAGCGATCCTCCTGCCTTGGCCTCCCAGAGTGCTAGTATTACAGGTGTGAGCCACCACGCCCGGCCAATGGGCAGTTTCTTGAGCCATATCTTCTTTAAGCTGTATGCAGACAATGTCCCAAAGCGGAAAACTTAGAGCCCTGGAAAGATGAGATTTGGTAGAAGGGTTCCTGCTTTCACAGACTTATTCCTGAGTCTGTGTCAAGGTGATGAGTTTGCACACCACAATAGTACTGGCAGCAAGTCTACCTGGGGGAGACCTTGGCTGATGAGAATTTCCTTCTGAAGAATATGGGTGCTGATGTCTCATCCAGCACAAAGGCCAGACCCAACCAAATGGTCTGCAGTCTGTCACCTGCACAGTTAAGACTGATTGGTTGCGTGGAAAGCGTGTGCTCTTTGGCAAGGAGAAAGAGGGTATGAAAATTGCAGAAGCCATGAGTGCTTTGGGTCCAGGAATGGTGAGACCAGGGAGAAAACTCAAAAATTCGATTTTATGTCTTATCTTAGCCTTATCCCCAACCTTTCCTTTTGTCCCTAGGGAGAGAACCCCTGGCTCTCACATCCTGTAATCCTTGTGTTTTCATTTGCTGCAATTCTTTGGATTCCATATAGCCCTTATCTCCCTCCAAGTCTCGCCGAATTGCAGAATTAAGTTTATGGTTATGAAATGAAAAACTAAACAATCTCCACAAACATATAATGTTTGTAAAGCATCACAATGCCTCCCATATACATAGTAAACACATAATAAACAACACTATTGCATTAAATGATGCGACAGGAAAGACACAATGCGGCCTATCAAGGGTTCTTCCTAAGATAATAAACCTGGATCCAATCAAAACACTAGTTTAATTACTAGATTACATGAAATACAGAAGAAAAAGTAATAAGTTAGACATCTTCACAAGGAATGAGGGACAAATGACCCCAGTTTCTCTGATAAATTCATGACATGGCAATAAAGGGGCAGGGCAGGCAAGACTGTTCAGAATAATAGAAATCTAAGAGACACCTAACAACCAGATGCAAGAAGGAACAGAATTGCCATGATTGGTTTAGACTTTTGAACAAACCAAAGATATTTTTTGGACAAAAACATTTAAATATAGATTAGGTATTCAATGCACCACCATGGGTGCAGGGCCCACGTGGACCCAGTACATCCTTAGTCTTCAGGGTCAAAACAAACCACCAGCCTCCAGGAACTGTTCTCCTTGGACCTCTCCAGGCCCAGGTAGTATCATGCAGTCAAGTATAGCATTCCTGCCTTTCACCACAAACACACACCTGCACACTTACACAGACCCTATTTTTCTCTAAGAACAAGGCCATAACAAGTTGGCATTAACAAAATCATAGGTAAGACCATCACTGTGTTGTAAAGTGAAGCTCTATATTCACTGAAAACAGTAAAATTATGTTCTAAGACATAATTAGAGAATTATGGGCTCAAAGGAAAATCAGATATTACTAAATCCAGCCATTTCCAAGCCTATGGCTGTGTGCATGTTCTATAGGGTGGCCTTGTCCTTTTGCAT